>JAODTT010499737.1:0-17663 GCA_025400115.1 Pentamera pediparva
CTACGCGTGGCATTTAACCAGTGCTAGTGTAGTATGTCGTCAGCTTGGATTCACTGAAGCTATCGCTACACCGAGATTCACCTTCTTCGGAGAGGGTTCCGGGCCGATCTGGATGGGGCTCGTTGCTTGCAATAGTGACACTGAGAGTTTGATTGATTGCGGGTATCTAGACTCCTCATCTCATGGTTGTGATCACAGTAATGACGCCGGTGTTGTGTGCTACAACGAGGAAGAAGGTAGGATAGTTTCTGTTGAAATCTGAGTTACTGGAAGTAGGCCTAATCACCTCATAGCACCAACTGACAATAGATATTGGAGAGATATACGATCTATTGTTTACTTTGGAATGTAGCTTGTTTCAAATCCTCTCGATCTGGAGAAGGTATTCGAGTGGTGTACTTTTGTTTATTACATTTAGTCCCAGATACTTCACTGCTCGGCCTTGAAAGGCTGCGAGTAGTCCAACAACAAATCGTTATAGTCTGGCCCTGAAGTCCTTGATCATCAACTATATGTTGAGCCTCTCTGTTAACTAGTTTTGTATATAAATGGCCAATGGAATTGTGGAATTTGGCCTTGAAGAAAATGATTCCGTCTGATGAGTACATTAGGAAAATCCAACCCTCAAACTGACTTTTAGTCGATAAGAAGGTCAAGGAAGAACACATCAATGTGTAGTTATCCTTTGCCATATTCGTAACAAATACTACAAGACTAATGACACAAGATGCATCTTAACATAACGATATAGGCAGACAGGTACAGCAAGCAATGAGATGCTGGTAAGTTGAGTCAGATCATTGATGGTGGGTCGTGGCAGCAGAGGATCGCAACTGTAAGAAGAGCTGCTTTTTGAAAACAACAAACAAGGACTGTTTTGAATTCGTTGCAAACAACTGCCTTCCATAATCTATAGCTTTGTAATAAATTCCTCCAGGCTCATAATATGTGGCATTATATCATTGGTGTAGAAGGCATAGGTGAATCAAGTCATGTCATTGGCATGTAGGGGATGGACAAAAAGTGGGAGGGAAGCTGTCTTTATTTGCTAACTCCCTTACATTCCTGTGTGGTTTGTTGATTGATTGTTACCTTCAGTTGGTACAGGGAAGATACACACGTATAGGAAGGAGTTACTATTAGTTGAAAATAAATACATATTTCTGTTTGGTAATTCTAACATATCATCAACCAAAAAACACTTGCATTCAGGTCTACGAGCGACGAATTCCCACCTCCTCTATTTTACCTATCAGTCTCATTGTGACGATTTCTACCAAACGCAATCTGGACACCCCATCATCCTCTGTCTCGATTTACCCAGGTACCTGTAGCTAAGTCCATATGTTATAAAACCTTGTTTGTGCTTTTGCTGCTTGGAAACAACCGTGTTAAGGGTTGCGAATAACATAAGATTCCATCAAGTAAATTTTAAGAAGACAGAAAACATGTAATTTCCACTACTAACAAGGGTGACAAAGTCATCATATGCAGTGGAAAGCAAGCCACAGGTAATCCAGCCACTACCCACCTGTCAGCCTGTCGACCTGATATTATCCAGCCAAAGATTCATTCAAAATTAAAGTCGTGGTAGCAACGGCTCTGTTTTCCTTTGACAGAGATTCCAGAGTTTGGCGATATACGACTCGTGAATGGCAACGATACCTCTGGTCGAGTAGAGGTGTACAAGGACGGAGAATGGGGAACTGTTTGTGACGATGGTTGGTACTTGGATGATGCCGATGTGGCTTGTCGTCAGCTCGGTTTTACTGGGGCCAAATCTGCACTGAAAGCAGCGTTCTTCGGAGAAGCAGAAGGTTCCATTCATATGGACGATACCAACTGTTTGGGTGACGAGGAAAAACTAGTTAACTGCTCTCATTTGGACTCTACATCTGGAAATTGCCGTCACACCGAGGACGCTGGGGTCGTGTGCTACAATAGCACTGAAGGTAAGTCATCCTAGTTCCTCTATCCACATTTTATATATTCCATTGAGGTGGATCACCTCGCTCGTGTGCGTGTATTTCAACTTGCGTGTTAGTCACTGCGAAACTATTGAACAAAACATTGGTGTTCTATGGTTAGTTCATGCAGATTACAAAAATCGAATGCAGCTCAACTGTGAAGCCTATACAGCCTGTGGCCAAGAGGACAACGTTTGGTTGCTGTTACGACATCTCAACTCACGGCGACGGCATCCTGGAGATACCGACACTTTTTCTGTCTCGCCTGAATACAGTTCGGGGAGTGACTTAGCACGACCACTTTTCCGTTGGCGTGTATTACGTGTTCCTGGGCCACGTTTACATCATTCGAACCGTTCATGACCAGTTGTCCTCCAGGCTCTAGCCTTCATCGCATGCTTTATATTCTAATCACGAACTTACTCATGGTAATCTGGTGGTATTGGTTAATACTTCTTCTTTCGAAACTCCTAATTTCAGGAAATATGTCTCTACGGTATAGCATTTTGTTGACGGTCACCCCGTTAGAAATTGATCGCCATTTTCGTTGGAATCCAAATGATGGCATTCGATTTCGATATATTTCTTGAATGCTGATTGGAACTTCAATTAACCTTTTGCTTGAGAACCATGAAATAATAACTAACAGTCAATGAGGCATTCGTTCCGGATTCTCCGCGAAACTAGCTCCCACGATATGTGAGAAATTTACTTTAAATGCGATAGGTCAGAAAAAAGGGTCATTTTCTGGAGCTGTGTTTCTACATCTCCGACATTATTCATCATGGTGTACTACACTTCATATGCTTTCCACCTATGAGATCAGTGGAGTGGTTGTTTCTCTCCTTAAGAGGTATCTATTTATAAGAAAACAGTTCGTCTCGACTGACTGATCTAGGGCCCATGCGCACTTGCTAGAAAGAATTTCCATGACTGGCTGCACTAACCCTAATCCCTAACATAAGCCCCAACCCTAACAAAGACTATAATCGGTACACTACAATAGCATTATCCAATCAGAAAATACCTTAGTAGACAGTGCGCATTAAGTGGGGCTGATCTATGGTATTATTTGCCGACTATATTTTTCACTGGGAAAGACCCCATATTACTAGCGACTCTGGTATTTAGAAGACTATCCAAGTTTCATGACTGGTTTTCAGCAATTTCAACAAGACAAACGTCATCGTCCTCAATGATGGAAATACTGCATTCGACATTCAGATCAATGGAAAATCTATCAGAAGAGTTGACACTTGGAATGAACTGATCTGCTACATTTCATCGCAAACATGCATGAGGTATTTGACATTATGTCAAAGCTGAAACACATTATACCTTCGGAACATTATGAGAGACATCCCGTCCACATGAGCTTAGCATATCAACAAAATCCTAAAGAGGCACTATAATCTGGTCTACCAGTGCCTCTTTAATGTTCTGCAGAAAGGTGCGATTCTCTCAGTCACTATTGTCACCACAGGTACCAGCACATCACACATATCTGCTGATCTGAACAAGAGGGAAAACCCTGAAGTTGCAAGATCTCATCAGCAATCACGTGCAAATCTTGTTCATTAAATCACCCATAACCAGTTGTTATTGCTCTCCACTTAAACTCCAAATTCGTTCAGAAGCGGTCCCTCCCCATCAATCCTTATTTTGTGAATATTGCTGTAATGAAGCATGTTGTAAAGTTTGGAATCATGTGACTATTGTAATCACTGAAATTATTTTAAAAAATCGCGAGATCAAATCACAATTTGCCAGTAGTCCATTCAATTTATGGTTTAACCTAGAACGAATTGCAACAGAAGGTTTTTTAGTTATTCGACTCATATGATCTTAGTGAACATTTTATCAGAAGTCTACCGAATTCCAACATTGGGAAACATGCTGATTTGCATAAATTTAAAATGGCTGCCGTTGACAACTTTGAAGTCCCATATCTATTGAACCATTGAAACATGTCATGGGTTGAAAGGGATATGATACTGGAGAAATCAGTTAACCCATTGAAAACATGCTATGAACAAATTGCAACAGAAGGTTTTTTAGTCATTCCCTTCAAATGATCTCAGTGAACATTTCATCAGAAGTCCACCGAATTCCAACATTAAGAAACATGCTATTTTGCATATATTTAAAATAGCTGCCGTTGACAACTTTGAGGCCCCATAACTATGGAACCATTGAGTTTATGCCTCACAAATATGTCATCGGTTGAGGGGGATATGATACTGGAGAAATCAGTGAACCCATTGAAACATGCTATGACGTCATAATGACGTATATGTGCCGTTATTGGACATACAATGCCCAATACAATGCCCAATGACGTCATTGGGCATACAATGACGTCACAATTTGTTACTGATACCATAGGCATGTTCCAGGTGTGCAGATTCTATTCATTATTAATGTCACATGAATTATAAGATTTTCCTCATTGATTTTACCAACGTCATGTTTATGTCATACTATTACGGTGCTCAAATTGAGTGTATTGAAGCTTAAGCCACTGAACCTTTAATTTTGATTTATCCTCGTTTAACAATGCATTGGGACAATATTTGTCAGGGGAAATCTGGCCCAATAAACGACTACCACGTGCGTGTAATGGAGTGAGCAGGTATTTCTAACATGGGAAGGTCGGGACCAAATAGAACACTACATAGGCCTACCAATTTGGAGCTTATGTGATCAGAATGAGCCGTGTCAATTCCAGCTCCAGCGACATATAACAAATATGCTGCAGAAGTGTAGTCCACGGCAAGTCGAGCACGGCACCTCCCTGGTCAATTATTCCACTGGGGATATTCGTATTCCATCATAAGAAATTCCTACACCGTCGCAGGATGCCCGTCAGCAAAAGGATATTTGCCAATAATGACTTCATTGACCATGAGCCGGAATCAGAAGAGCGACGATTAGATACGACCATCGGGTGGCGCCCAATTTCCGAGCATCAATTTCGATTCTCCCAGAACTAATTGGTCTAGGAGCCCACAAAGGCGATCACAGACCATAGTTTGGCTACGTCGACGCCAGTAGCTAGGGCGTCAACGGTGGAGGGTTCCGACTAGGAAAACTCGGCGAGAAGTAGCCTCGAGCATCGGACGTGGCGGCGAACCGGTAACCTCCGCTTTATCTTATCAAGACGCCAGGGCCTTGTCACGGTAGCTCGAGACGGCAGTCCCGCGACGGAGCACGCCTCGGCGTATTGGTCAAGCGGTCTCTGCGAGTCGGTGAGTGGTATGATTTTGTAGTGGTGGATTACTCCGCTGGTGCGTCAATGAAGTTCCCGGTCAGTTACGAGATCTCCATTAACCGACTGATCATCAGCACATCGAACGCGAATGGCTGCCTAAGGTCTCCCGTCTCAGATCGCAACAGAGGACTGCCCGAGGTTCGGGTTATAGTCACACATGCACACTGAGCCAACTATGTTGATGCCGGACGGACTCTTGGGGAGACCCTGTGGCTTGTAGCCTAAATTCTCGTCATCTGGCGCGACGTGGGTCACGCGTGAAACCCTCATATCTTCTGATAGGTGCAAGACGACGTTGTCAAAACCGTTCGGTCACCCTTCGCGGCCGAATCGACACGTCGAATCCTTAGCTCGGGTAAGACCGCCTATTGACTTGAGAGGGCGAAAAAAACATAGCGAGGATTCAATCAATAGCGCCAATCAAATTCTTGCCGCCGGGGCAGCGTCAAAACACTTGCACTCTATCTATCTATCCATCTATCTATCTATCTATCTATCTATCTATCTATCTATCTATCCATCCATCCATTCATTCATCCATCCATCCATCCATCCATCCATCCATCCATCCATCCATCTGGGGTCGAAGGTCGATAGAATGACCTAATGAGCCATTTCGTGAATATCTGCAAAATGTTACTTCTCCTACGAAGAACAATTAGGTTTTCTTGAAATTGGGATGGAATGTACTTCATATAGTGTCAGTACCGATATAACAGTGGAACAACTGCAAAATGCTATTTCTCCTACAGAGAACAATATATTTGATTGAAATTGGAATATAATGTTCCTCAGGTGGTGCTTCCTGAAAGCTGTCCACAGAATCTTGACAATTGGTCATATAGTGTCAGAACCGATGGAACAGCGAGAAACTGCAAAATGTTACTCCTCCCACAAAGAACATTAGATTTCCTCGGAATTAGGTTCTAAAGTTCCTCGGGTGGGACTGAAAATGTTCACAGATTGTTCCTATTGATGGTCATATAGTGTCAGTAGCGATGAAACAGTAGACGCTTGCAAAATGCTACTTCTCCTACAAATAACATCAGATTCTAATTTACTGGAAATTGGGTCACAATGTTCCTTGAATGGTGCTTCTCATAAAGTGTTCACAGACTTTTGATAGATGCTCATATAATGGCAGTGACGACAACAAGGGCAATTACTCATTTTCATCCAATCGTAATTTGATTCCTTCACAACAGCACGGCCCACTTCTCACCGTGAGTATCGAGACTCGTGACATCTTGGGCAAGGTCAAGGTCAAGGTCTTGTATTATAACACTGCAGACGGAAACGTTCTTACAGTGGGTTTCTCCTACGATCACTCGACCTCAAGTAAAGAGACCTTTCTGCCGAATGTACTAGCCCCCTAGAAAAAAAATATTATTTAAATTATCATATTTAATTCAGCCACCTAAAACACTTTTTCGTTGTTCCTAAAAGAGCTCGGCGGCCTCCGATTGGCAAATGGCAACAACACTGCAGGCAGGATTGAGGTGTTCTTGCATGGCGAATGGGGGACTGTGTGTGATGAAGAATGGAGCTCAGAAGACGCGGATGTTGCCTGTCGTCAGCTTGGGTTCAGTGGGGCGTCGTCTGCGCCTCGTGGCGCATATTTCGGGGAGGGTGCAGGACCGATTCACTTGAATGAACTGAGCTGCAATCGTGGAGATGAACGGCTGGTCGACTGTCATCATTTCTCTGCTGACGAATGTGGACACGACAGGGACGCTGGTGCTGTGTGCTACAGTAGTACAGTAGGTAAGATACCATTCTAACTCGGGTAACCGGACCTTACTATTCCAGGTGACAAAATCCATAAAGGCCGCGTCTTTATCGAGGACTATGCAAGCGCAAGCCTCAAACGAAGAATACATGATGCAAAATGCAGCCTTTGATTTGAATTATATAACGTCCGTTCGACAGTAACATACAGAAATCAACGTGTTGCATCATACGCCATACGCGACACTGCAGGGCAACCGATTCCTCACAAATCTCATTTCACACAGTTATGTTCGATGTCAGAGAAAGTGAACAAATTATGACCCGCACCCAGCGTTGAGAAGACGATTTGTGTTGCTTTTTGTTACGAAAACTTTGTTCACGTATTTTCCCTCGTAACAGTAGTAAAACAGTTTTAAAGGGAAAAATATATTAGAATATTTGTTACTCTAATCATTTCAAAATTGATGTTATGCTCTGGGATAATTTATGTTGTGATGTCATGCAAACGACACTGTCGATTAGTCGACGTATGCTGCGAGGCGATATTGTTTCTTCACAGAAGACTATCGTCTCGCAACACCCGGCGAAGAAGGGACGGCGTCGCTTGCATGACGTCACAACAAAGAATCGTTCACAACTAAATTTGCATTGACATATTACAGGGATTATATACGGTCTCGAATATCGCTAACGAATTGCACTGGAGGGATTTTTCGTCGTGACGTCATGCAAACGACGCCGTCGCTTTTTCGTCAGTTGCTCCCAGACGATAGTGCCACTTCAAACTATGAAGAAATGTCGAATACATCCAGAAAAGACGTTAACGCTAACGTTTCCAAAACTTCACACTTTACACAAGATGTATGATAACGTTCATATTAACTGAGGAGGAGCCCGCTGTGCTGATGTGTTGTTGTTATCCAATCTATTCGTTATCCCACTTTTTATTCGTCCTTTCCAAAGAGAGCGGCTCGGTTCGACTGATGAACGGCAACGACAGTGCAGGCAGAGTGGAAGTGTATCTGTACGGACAATGGGGTACTGTATGTGACTACGCGTGGCGTTTAACCAGTGCTAGTGTAGTATGTCGTCAGCTTGGATTCACTGAAGCAATCGCTGCACCGTTATACACCGTCTTCGGAGAGGGTTCCGGGCCGATCTGGATGGGGCTCGTTGCTTGCAATAGTGACACTGAGAGATTGATTGATTGCGGGTATCTTGACTCCTCACGTCATGGTTGTGATCACAGTCATGACGCCGGTGTTGTGTGCCACAGCGAGGGAGAAGGTAGGATAATTTCTGTTGAAATCTGAGTTACTGGAAGTGTATAGGCCTAAACACCTCATAACACAACTGACAATACCAATCTGCATCCGTATCCATCTATTCATCAACTGATCCATCCATCCATCCAGCTAGCCAGCCATCCAGCCATTCATGAAACTAGCCAGCCATCCAGCCATTCATGAAACCATCCATCCATATGTTCAACTGTACGCTCGTTCCGTCAACATTAGTTGAATGTAGCTTTCTACCATTCTTTCTCCGGATAATGATGAAACTTGGCTACATAATTACCAGTTGAGCGAGGGACTATCTGTAGTGTTTGAAGAGGCAATATCGTCTAATAGCAACTGGTGAAGAAGCGACAGATTCCTTTGCATGACATCACGGCGAAAAACATATGTATGTATGTATGTAAGTCAATGCATAATATTTTCCGATATACTTTGGCACGGTTTTTAGTTCACCTCAGTCATGTGGCTATTGCGACAATGCATGTCTATCTATCTATTGCCTTATTGCTCTACCTGTCTACAATTGATTGGAATTTCTTACTTCTCCTTCAACCTCTGATGGATCATGAGGTAACTTTGTAGGTCATCTGGGGTGTAAGCAAATCAAAGTTCCAAATTCAGCTAGTGGTCAATTCGAGCCATCTTGTGGAAATCCGCAATCTGCTTCCCCTCCTACAGATCAAGATGGGTTTTCTTCGTAGTTGCTCAGTGGTATCATCGACCTGTAGTGCCTATAGGGTGTCAATGGATGTTTGGTCAGTGATCATCTAGGGGTTATATTGACCCTTGAAGGTCAATTGAGGTTAAATCTGCAAAATGCTTCTCCTCCTACGGGTTGAGTCGGATTTTCTTTATAGTTGGTCAGTAGTATCATGGACTAGTTAGTGGTGCCAATGGGGTGTTCAGGAATTTTGGTCAATGGTCATCTAGTGGTTATTCCAACCCTTAGGTGTCAATTTGGGCTGCAAAATGCTCCTCCTCCTACGGATTGAGCTGTATTGTTTTCATAGTTGATCAGTAGTTTAATTGAATTGTGATGCCCATAAGGTGTTCAGGGCATTTTGGTCAGTGGTCATCTAAGGGTTATATAAACCTTCAATTGAGGGTCAGTCAGGGTCAAATCTGCAAAATGCTTCTCCTCCCACCGATTGAATTGGATTTCCGTCATGGTAAACAGGTATATCTGGATTCCCCCGATAGTTGATTCGTATTAATTGACGAGAGTTGCACATGGTGTGTTTCCTCGCTGGGCGCTAAGAACGAGGAACTACAACAGAGAGGAACGAGGTGTACGTAAATGGCAAATTGCCGTCTGCTTGTATTACACTCATCTTCACATTGAGGCACCACCAAAAGGTATGGCATCATTCCGTGTACCCAGTGAAGGAGTCGCAGCTGACAATGTGTGCAGTATCCACGTCTGCACAATCGTCAGGCCTTGAATAGAGCCGATCCTCTATCCCATGAAAACAATTCTCACTAACGGCAAACTCTTTTCCTTTCCACCATCACAGATAATCGTGACATTCGTCTGGTAAATGGTACCAACACCGCGGGTAGAGTCGAGGTATTTCTACAGGGCGAATGGGGGACGGTTTGCGATGACCACTGGGGTATAGAGGACGCCAATGTAGCCTGTCGACAGTTGGGATTTTCTGGCGCTTCGGCGGCATGGAGCCAGGCCCACTTCGGGCAGGGCGTTGGTCCGATCCACGTGGATGATATCGTGTGCTCTGGTACAGAGGAACGGTTACAGGACTGTAATTTCCTCGGAATTGGGAACTGCGGTCACTCTGAAGATGCCGGCGTCGAATGTTACATTGCAACAGAAGGTAATAGTGTCTCCGTAATATATCACGATCATTATTCCAGAGTCGTTAAACCAGTTGTCAAAATAACAGCACATGAGTAACGCACTGTTTTTCCTGACACCGAAGGACGCGCTTTGAACACCACTGTATTCAACTCTTGCGGTGATGGCGGGAGTTTCATGTGAATTTTCATGAAATATAGGTAACTGCTGAGTCTCCAATCGTCTTGACACGTATTCGAACAGCTGATACATACATAGTGCGTGAGTTATAAAGTCAACTGATGAGGTTGCCTAAATCACTAACAGTGAACATTTTGTCAGGATTTGTCTGAAGCTCATGTGCATGAAATGTACGATGAAAATGCAAATTTGCGTGAAGCGATGGGATGGTTGGAACATTTTAAGGCATTTGATAAAATTTCTGATATTGAAATACCATTAGATATTTCGGGCAATCGTTCCACTTTTCCCTGCCGAACCTCACATGTCCTTTATCCTCGTTCCCAGCCCGAATATTAGATTTTAGATGTTTTATCTGTAGGCTGTGTGGCTGATTGTCTGGAACATCGAATCCGCAGCTGGGGAGTCAGCGCTTGATTCCTTAATAATATGTCATACTAAACGATCGAAACATAACAATGGGACACACTTTCGTTATGAAGATAAGAAAATAACAATAGTATATAATGTCGGTGTGAAAATCGACACACAGCAATATGACATACTGTGGTTGTATGGATCGATACATGACGATATGATCTACTGTCGTTGTATGAATCGGCACACAACAATCTGACCTACTGCAGTTGTATAGATCGACACATAACAATAGGATCTACTGTCATTGTGAAGAAAGACAAATAACAATAGGACCTACTGTCAGTGGTTGTATAGATCGATACACAACAATATGACCTACTGTAGTTGTATAAATCGACACATAACGATATGATCTACTGTCGTTTTTATAGATAGACAAATAACAATAGGACCTATGTCGTTGTAAATATCGACACATAACAATACTGTGGGACCTATGTCGTTGTGAAGATCGCCCAAGGACAATAGGACAATTGTAGAGATCAGCAAATAACAATAGAACCAACCGTCGTTGTGAAAGATCCACGAGGTATATTATAGGGAAAAAGCCACGGGGGTCGCTAGCCCAGCCACATTGTTAAAACTTAACACGTAAACTCCGGGAGTGGAACTACTGGGTAGGTGGGGTTGGGTATCGGTGCGAACTCCTCATCTTTTGGAGGGCCCCCAATCCCTCCATGCATACCATATCACAATCAATAAATCTAGACATCTGGAGCAAAGTTAGTCCATCTGTCCAGATGTATTGCTTGTGATACTGTATGTGAATTAACCTGGATGACGACTGATAACATACTCTAAACATCTGAGCAAGTTTGACAGGTGGCTGCTCCCTGGTAGAGTCCGTCGAGCTCTCCAAGCTGTCATTTAGTAATTTTTTATAGGCGGCATTCTCCCTGCTCTAAGACCATGAACGTTCTCAAATGCCACTTCTTAATATCGATACAGACCTCGGTGCCGTTCGGCTCGTGGATGGCGATGACCACTCCGGGAGAGTAGAGGTATATGTGGATGGTGAATGGGGTACAGTATGTGACGACAGTTGGGACATCGAAGATGCGCATGTGGTCTGCAGACAGCTTGGGTTCTCTGGAGCCGTCTCAGCACTGGGTCGCGCCCACTTCGGTGAAGGCAAGGGGCGTACGCAGATGGATGACGTGCAGTGTACGGGCAGTGAGGACCGACTCTTGGACTGCGCCCATGTCGACTCTGAGTCGGAGGATTGTGGCCATTATGAGGATGCCGGTGTCGTCTGCGAAGGTGAGAACATACGTCTGTAGGAACAGGTCTATATCTGCTTAGTAAGCAAAACACAACGTGTCACAATGGCAGTGCATCTTCTGCTCTTGCAACACTACGTTGAAGCCACGTTCAGTCACGTTATGCCACGTTTGCATACGTTGTAGCGATGGTTCACCTCGCGTGGCTGTGCGTGACAGCCTAAGCTTGACACTATGGGATTTTGAGAAGGACATTGTATAATACTGTTGACTACTGTTTCTAAAGGATTTAACACTTTTTGTCTGGATGAAGTTCAAGAAGAAACTAGGCGATCACTATGTCGTATGTGTGTGTGTGTGTGTGTGTGTGTCACACTTCCTCGAGAGCAGGATTTCTCAGGAATGCGGATGCGGATTCAATTTGAAAATCGCATTTCTGCGAAGAATGATACTTTAAAAAAAAGAAATAAACTTCATGATGAGATGAATAGCAATAACTATGTACCAGCGCATGTATTAATAGACGTTGAACGGTTTCAGGAGAAAGATTCGCCGTATTCGCATTGGTGCGCGTGGTATTTTCCGGTACTGGGCGTTCGTTCTATTTTATTCATATGAGTTTTCGCAGCTATTGGACATTCCTTGATCTCTACAATTCGAATGCAGCCTATTTGGACACTTTCCTTGCCTGTGCCCCACGCAAATCAGACATCTATGGTTTTCTGCCGTATCCGCATCCGTACCTATTGTACCGGGGTTGGGTGTTTACGATTAGATTTTGAGCACCAAAGGCTTTAATTGAGTTGGGTAATTAGCCTATTTTATGTGATTGATTGTTTAATCTCGTAAGCAAGACTATGCAAGACCCGTATGAGCTACGAAGATGTGGTTCCGCATTTAGGCGCAGGATAACAGGTAGATGAACTGATAGCCTAATTTGCATGATTTATGCGATTTTTTCATGTACGTCGGATTTCCATGAAACTTGGATATGTACTACTTTCAGTCCCGAGAAATTTAAAAGAGAAGTCAGGGTCATCAGATGTCTTTCATTGTATCTAATTTGCATAATTTATGCAAAATTTCAAAGTTGGTTAAATCGGCTGCATTATATCGCGAATAATGAACATTAAATGTAGGCCTACAGTTGTTAAGTGCCTTGTGAGCTGCGATAGTTTGATGATAGTTCTCCGGCCTTTAGTTTACTTATACCCTTTATCTTTTCAGTTTAACGATTGTCAGGACGACTACGAGACTCTCGACAGGAACGGTGGCGCGGTTGATTCAACATGGGAACACTGTGTGTATCGTCTGATTGACCACCTGCCGAAGGAACAAAATATTTATTCCACAAAAGTCTGGACAAGTCAAATACTAGCTTAGGGACATCAGTGATGTCATAGCGTCTACTTCTAATTGAACTATGGGTCTCAAATGACACACGGGAATAATTCATAGCCAGTTGTTTCTATTTATAATATTTTCTTAAACAATTATTCTGAACAACGACGCTTTGCTCCAGCATCTGGATGAATGTCTTTCTCAAACGGCGGGAATTGATGACTAATCAGGCTTATTCTTATTAATATGTTACGAAACTGGGCTGTCACATGCATGTCGCCCGCTGATTAGATTTCCGTGAGAAATCAGTTGGGTTATTCATTCTTAGAATATACAAGTTCATCAATAAATTCGAAGAAAAACCAAGCAGCAATGTTGTTATTGTTCGATCATAAAACGGATGCATATGGAGCTAGCATTCCACTGCAAATTGAGCTAGCATTCCACAGGTACGGATGCGATATCAATTTGGAAATCGCAATTTCGCGGAAAAAAATATTCCCAAGAAGGGAAATAAATTGATAATGAGGAAGATAGGCCATAGCTGTGTGCCAGCGCATGTATTGATGGACGTTGAGCGGTTTCATAAGGAAGATATTCCCGGGATCAATACCGCATCAATACCGCATGGGTACGAATAGATCCCCGACTACGGAGTGAAATTGGACGTTTGCGCCAGAATCGATGCTACGGATACTGTGTCGACCATTCGAGTCGAAGGCAACACGATTATTGTCAAATGGCAATAACATGAGACTGCGTCGATATGGTCATGTCCATGTCTAACCAAAATTTACAAGTTACAAGTATCCGAGATGTGACAATAACAAACTGGGAAATATGTTGCTAAAACATAACAAAAGGTCATACTCTCTCTGACCTGACTGTGAACATACATAAGGGCTTCATCCATCTAGACCTTATTGCTTCACCCCAAAAATGACCCATGGTCTCTACGAAAAACGATTGAATTCTTGTACTCCCCATAGGAAAGCTACATAACAAATTTTACCTTCATCAAACCAAGCATCCTAGACTTATGGTATCTGCGTACAAGATTCCTCGGACTTTGACCTCGTTGACCTCAGATTACTTTGACCCTTGAGTCCATAACAATTGGAATCCTGTACTCATTATGAGGAACACATATGCCAAAAACGGGCTTCATTCATCCAGGTAGGTGTCAAGTCATCGTGGTCAAAATATCAATTTCACAATACCGTATATATTTGTCAAGTTTTTCCGATTTGCTCCACCAAAAATGAACCTCAGTCTACACCAGTAACAACGAAGTTATTGCGCTTCCCATAAACATTCTACATCCCAAATTTCAGCTTGATCAGGCCAAGCATTTTGGACATATCGTGGACATGGGCATTTCTGACCTTGACCCCAGATGACCTCTGACCTGACCTAGAAACAGTCGGGTCGATGTTCTTGACATGTTGAACCCCCATACCAATTACACACACACACATAAAAACACACGCACACAATTGTCGAATGAAGTCAGGAATCAACAACATGATTCAAGTCACCCGAATTCACTAAGCTCCGTCGGAGTAAGACCGAGACGCCTCAATCTTTCCTCAAACGGTAAATTTCTCAGACAGCTAATTACTATAGAAGCCTTTCTTTAGACATTTTCGAAAAATTGCTTATCCTCCGCGGAGTGAGGATTCCACAACCTAATACTCAGGTCTCAACTAGTTGCTTGAACAGCCTGGCAACAATATCATATATGTATCAACGTAACGAAAATGACATTTGATTAAGCCGAGCATCGATTTGCCTTTAGTAGAGGCTTCTGCACACTGCTGAGAAGGTTTTCAAGAAGAATCGAGATGCACCCTACGGTCTTCCTCTGAATTTGGCTTTGAATATTTGACCAATTTAGAAACCCTGTGGAGGTTAAACCTATAGCCCTTGCATCTCAAAATAACACCAATTACGGTGACCTTTTGCTAATTATGCAGAGCACCAACAAAAACTTTCCGATACGAGTTATACGAGACACCTCTGTTGAAGGCTCTGAAAGTCCAGGAAATGATGTAGAATAATGCACATAACAACGACATTACCGCTGTCAATAGCACAGATGACATCTTCGATAAATGTTTACAGATTAGTCAAGCACGAATATTTTTTCCGACGCAATACTGAGAATTTTGAATCAGAGAATATCCTTTAAAATGATCCACCATGAGATCCTGAATGTTTGATTACATCACCTTACAGACATCACTCACTGTTCTTGGCAACAGGGAAGAGACTGGTTGCCTTTTTTCGAAAATTCGAGGAACATTTGCTATTCTCAAGTCATCAGTAAAACAATCAAGCCACTTTCTGCCAGAGTTTCATCTTTAATAACAGTTCATGGACCGTCTGGTCTTGAAGCCTTCTCCAGTGTTGAGCTTCAGTAGCTTCTCCTCACAAGCGAGATCATCGATACTGTTAGAGACGAACAACAACGAAGGAAGCCGAATAACGCTCATCATGGAACCAAGGCCATGTTGGTCGTGGATGAGCACCGGCGAAAAACTCGCCTTTTCTGTTCGACTAGTGCCCAGATGAAATCGAGGTAGGAGTGTAACCCATCCCGTCCTGCTCCCGAGTCCGCCATCTTCCGCATTCGATTGACGATCAGCAGATCAGTGAACTCCAGGATCTGACTACTTTCTCAGAACCTGGAGAAGCGGAAAATGTGGCGGTCACTACTCACAACCGCCCGACGAGACTTATAGCGAATAACTATGGAACGCGCGGCACGCAAAAACTCATACGTCAAATCGTTGGTATCATCGGTGCTATGATCGATGGTATCGATGGTACCATAGGTATCGTACATGGTAACGTTGAAGGTTCCGACAGTATCGATGAGGATAATCGAAGGAATCGATGGTATCATAGGTATCGTACATGGTAGTGTTCGTCGAAACTTGGTATCATCGGTGGTCGAATCGATGGTATCGATGGTATCATCGAAGGTATTACCTCCAGAAAATTGTCTAGTCCACTGCATCACAGCAGAACCAGAGAGCCAAGAGTTCGCCCATCTTAACTGCAAGTACAGTCACAATCGGAACAAGCAACACACGTATTGTACGGTTCCCTGCGTTTCCATGATCATTGTGTCTAAATCGGTATGAGACTTCCCATGATACATAATAATGCGTTGAGAAGATACACGACCCACATTATTCACAACAAGCCCCACTCGCGGTCAAAGAAGTCAAAAGGTTGCAGAGGTAAAGTCGTCTGACGAAAATAGGCTGAGCCACGCTCGCTCATGAATATTAATTAGTTTGTCCGCCCCCAAAAATGATGATGATCATCTTCTCACCATGGAGCATCTACCATCTAACGAAGGGAACAGATACTTCTCCAGCGAAATCACGTAAAGCCCACCTCTTATGAATATTAATGAGGATCAACAATACAGTGCAATATGATAGTAACACTCCTTGCTGATGTCATCAGAACAAGTTTGTTGAAAATTGGCATTTTATGATTTTGCTTTGTCGTGACGCCCACTCACGAATATTAAACCGGCACCAAAAACAACAGGGACAATAACATCGCTATGGAGCATCTACCACCCAGGCATGGACGCAATACCCCATTCTCTCTCTCACTTACCGTGCTTAATAACATTTTCCATGGGGCTAATTGGCATGTTTGCCACGCCCTTCATGAATATTTTGATAATGACGAACAATACATCACGATATCTACTAATGTTACTGCTCAGTGATTTCACCAAAACTAATTTGATAGAATTCGGTTGTTGATATATTACTATCTTGAGATTTTGCTTCTTAGCCACGCCCACTCATAGATATTAATTATATCGGCACTGGAAGCATTAGGGACCATCTACTCAATATTGAGCAATCCATCAATCAAGTGTGGGAGCGATAGGCAACACATCACAGCATGATCCTACGCCTGGTGGGCCCCCAAGAACCACTTCTTGCTACAGATTAAAGACGCAAACTTGCATGGTGTGGCCACATCGCAAGAAATGACAGCCTCTCCAAGATCATCCTTCAGGGGACCGTCGAGGGCGGACACGGCAGAGGTCGACATCGACAGGCGAAGCTGGAAAGACAACATGACACACTAGTCGGGCTCGGCGATGCCGGATTTGCTCCATAAGACTACCAACATTGCAGCATGGAGAAAAGATGTCAGCTTCGTCATCCATGTCCCCCCGACGACATTCACAGTAATAGGACTAAGTGAGTGAATTTGTATGGGGCGGGACTTGTCGATTCGGCGACAAAGTTCACGGTCAATCCTTACAATCAGCTCAATCCTACCAGTCATAAAATAATTAGAATGTTTTCCTAATGGGATACAATATTTTCCTTCAGCTTTAGCGGAGCTATTGTGATCATGCGCATGTATATTATTTATCAT
>JAODTT010499738.1:0-12222 GCA_025400115.1 Pentamera pediparva
ATATCGTCATGAGAACATTAAAATGTAGGCCTATACATCATACTGCCGCAAATTAAGGTCACATGGGTGTCGTTTCTACATGTGTCAACCAACGTCGATGAATGCTGGTGACGACCTTGATAACCATCATGAGTAGTTATTGTTCCAGTGAGGATAAAGCTACCTCTTCGTCAACCCCTCTTTCAGTGATCTAATAGTTGTGACACCCAACGCTGCTGTCATGTTGGTCTCACCCTCAACGGATCGTTGCTTTCTGGTACAAACAGTGAGAAATAAAGGAAAGGAACATACAGTACGTAGGGTAAATTTTCGAGGATTTGGCGTACTAGGAAGGTGAGATTGGGAGATCCCTATGTTCATCTTCCCTGGGAGGAATGGTCGTGTTTTAAAAACATGTTATGTGAAAAGTCTTATGTCTGTTAGTTTCCCTAGTCGGCCGAATTCCCTCAGTTAATGAAAGAAAATCATCCATTTGGGGATACACGACCAAAGTCGATCGATATACTCCAGAAAATGTATTGGGGGTATATTTCTCAAAAAGTCTTTCGCAGAGAGAGCGCGATATTTAAAAGGAAAAGTACGGTAACTGTAGGCGTTCAAATTATGTCATCGCTCCCCACAGTTAGAGTTCTCTCAATGGCCTAATGGAATGAGAATCGATTGATTGGCGAGGCGTCGTTGTTTACAGGAAATATGTGTGGTTTGCGATGTTCTTTCGGAATGACTCGCGTGTCCTCGGTATTATGATCGATATGACCACCAGCGGAAAAAAGTGGTTGGCACTTTGATTTACACTACAAAACAGTTCATGCACACCTAACGTATGATCCAGAGAATATTGCTAACCAACTGATCGGATCAGTTCGACTGTGGAAACCATATTGTATGATATTCCTCTAGGACCATCTAGACATTAGCATATGTACTGAGTTCCTCGCTCTTATAAACGTCGAGGTTCTCCTCGCCCCGAGAATCACCGGACGCCAGATGTTAGGTCAATGAGATACATCTGATGTTATTGTATTACAGTACCACAATCAAACACGCGAATCTCACCCGGTATACCCATGGGCTATATGTTTGCTAACATGCAACCTCGGGCTTAGGTGGGATCTTCGCACCCAGCATATGCAGGATATGCGGACGCTCGACACGACCACGAAAATCGTTGACATTTTAAATTACACTGAAAAACTGTTCATACACACGTTCTTATAATTCGGAAAATACTAACTAACTTATCAGGTTGGTATGACTGTATCTTGTGTGTAACTATACCTCGATGACCCTCTAGGCATTGTCATATGTACGTGATTCATCGTTCTGATACACGTCTCGAGTCTCCTCTCCGTTCTGATAGACGATGGAATCATCTCCGCTATGAGAATCATCTGTTGAACTCGCAACATATACCGGGTTGTAATGCATGACAGTCCCTTCCGATACGCAGTCACTTCTACCATTCGTGAGAGACTCCTCGGGTGAGGTCGGGATTTCTCTTCGTACAGTCTCGGGCCCTGTCGGATCTTCGGGCTCTGCATCTCTAGACCAGTTGTTCCATATGAAGGCAAGTAAAAACACTATGACAAAGGCAAACAGAATCGTGGTCGTTAACAGAATAGGAAGGATTATATCAGACTGTTCCTTCAGATAACTACCGGCAGCAAAGTTTCCATTGTTGTCCTGGTCGTTGTTTTCTGGAATATTGTGGTCGTCCCTGACTTTGGACGATGCGTTGTGGTTCAAAGTTTCCGTAGGCTTTGTACATGCAGGCTGGACTTCGCTTCTCCCCTCAGGAAGTATAAGAGTAGTTGCTTCGACTAATGCGTCGATTCCATAAGTAGAGCATGTCCCTCTAGTGATTCCGTTTCCTCCCGAAGAGCTCTCAGATATGCTCAAGGTGCTCTCTCCCGGTCTTGTCGGGTAATGACGGTCGTATTGGTCTTGAAGTGGGGGACAAAACCACTGACATCGAACAAGACACCGTTGCTTCCCACAACCGTCCAGAACATCATCCGCGGAGAGTTACTTTGACACGTGAGATTCGAAGTAGAGTTATTGGTAAAATTCAATGGATATAGATTCAACTTTATAGTTGGCATTATTGCGCTGATAGGATGCGTGATCGTAGGAATATCACTAGCGTTGTCGTCGTAGTCATACCATCCACACGTCCCCCCCGATTGTGTGGAGTTGATTGGGCCTACTGTTTGTAGAGTGTCTTGTTGTTCTCTTCGTTGGTGAATAAAAAAGTTTCGTCAAGAAATTGTTCTATATCCGTCACAGACAAAATCCACACGCTCCCCGATATATCCAATGACCCCTATACTCGAAGCGCATATGTACGTTTCCGTCGAGAACATAACATACATCTCGCTTTCCGCGATGTACGAAAGAATTTGTTGATTTCGACCACTCACCGAAGCATTCAAACTACACGTGTACTTTTGGAGCAGAATGTTCTCACTTTCTCGCCAGTCATACGTTTCACTTCGGCCCAAAAAATGAGTACAGGACCGTACGGTTTCCGTCACGAGGTGATTGCTCGAATATGGTTTTATCGTTACTGAAACATTAGAGGTTCCTCTCAATATAGACCTACATGTGATGATGTAAGTGTATCTACCATGTCTGTACTGATTATATAGAGTATAATTTCTCACACCTGTCTTGATAGCTTTTATGCGCGTATCACGTGTAGTCACTTCGAAGTCAACAACAGTCTCGGACACGGAGCTCCTCATTAATAAAACACTGAAATTGACAACAAGAAATAGTCGAGAAGTTCTAATGTATTCCATATTATCTCTTCAGGAGGTCCCACTGAATCGTCCACAGAGTGAGCAAAACAGGTTTACTTTATAATATTATCTACAGTACGCAGTACTGGACTAGTTTTGTAGGCTGTCATGTTCGAAGAATGAATAAGAATACTTCGTTTCGATTATGCCGTTTATCTCAAACTATATCTTGAGCACACGGTAGTAACCATTTTATATGTCATGTCAGTACAGCAGCAGTAATGTAGACGAGAATGAACAGTCAACGAGGCCCTGTAACACAACGGAAAACCTAATTACAATCTTCACCAGGAAGTCAGAGACGCATCATATCAAATGTGCTTTCACGTCGCAACACACGAAGCTAACTCTAATGGCTCAGACCTATAAACAAGGATACTGCCTTCCTTCTAAGATTGTCAAGTCGATCGGGTGTTAATATATCATTTCCGGAATGACGTATATTTGCCAATTATAACAACCTAACGTTGGGGTGAAAGATTCGAAGGTCGTTTTATTAGACCGCGCAGGAAAAGCATGGGGATAGACTTTCGGAATTGAATTATCTAGAAGTATGTATTGCGCACTTCTCTCTGTTCATATACTCCCGACGCGAAGGAGTACTTCCTAATATTTGTAGCCACATGTGGCGCTCACTAGTGTTACATGTCTCATCACAGGGTTCTCAGTTACACGTGAGTAGCGTGAGGCAATCGAGAAGATATGCATCGTCCAACAGCACTGCGGGGAAGCCTTTCTGGCTTTCTGGAGTCGAACTCGAAATTGAGTGATTATAAGTCCGAAGTTCCACTGATCGAGCTAATTCGTCCCTTCGTACTTCACGAATTAGGTTTCAACTGATTGTATTCATATTCAGGATAAACTGAAGCATGTCGTCTGGCTGCGTGGCTACCGGGGCATGAAATAGCGTCTGGGATCCATCGTTCACTTGGTCTCAGGTTTGTAATAGCGAAATCACCTCGCAGCTTGAATATACGTTTGTCCGTATCTGTTAACCGATTCCCGGCTGAATACGTAACATCAGTTGGGTTTTATTCCAATTACTGCTTATCCCACAGGGTAATATAATGTGACTAAAATCGACCTATTTAGTCAGCCAACCCTAGGAACATGACACGTAATCCATACGTGGTTTATTCATAGGTACAGCCAAAGGGGAGATCGGACTCTAAAGTAATATGCCTATATCGTGTACAGCAGGTTTAATTACAGGGAACATTATCCACCAACGACACAGTGGCATGTCGCTCGTGATGTCTCCTATTTACCTGGTATGGCCGGCTTGATGATCAGACCATAGTCCGAAGGCCCAATCATACTGTAGCGATTACAATAACGATAGGAAATCGCTCCAATGCAATCTATGCGCTCGTCACATAAGAGCGATAACGACAATGCGCGAATCGACCAGTGAACGATCTTTCTATCCTATATTAACAATAACGATGAAATTGGCGTTGCATCATAATCGATAATCAGCTTTGCATATAGCCAACGATATCGTCACGGTTCGCTCTAATCGTTAAACGCTTAAGAACACTTGGATCAAGAGGGAACCACTCTACTTTTTTGGGTCCAATTTCAATTCAAGTTGGATTGAATTCTGCCCCAGAAAACTAATAAAACTCAAATTCATCATTATTATTATAGTTATCGTTGTCGCTGTGGTATGTCCGAGATAGTTCACTATGGGTAGATCATACCAACCGACAATTCGCTGTTGTTTTTTCGTGCGCACAACGTTGTTTTCTATACGCGCAGTCATTGCCCGATCATATGCAACAAAAGAACACGCTGTATAACTGCTGAATGTAATGACAACCGTAATTGTGATCACTCATCTCACCGTAAATGTAATACGACTTTAACGCTTGATGTAATAAATCGGACCAGTTTAAGGGAAGGTACACACGTGCGGGTTTTCCGTTCGAGTCAGCGTAGTTAACAGTTTACTGAAATGCAGTCGCGACTCTAATCAGTCCTAATACGCCAGCTCTGAGGGCCTGTGTTCATTCCCTACGCGATGTTCTAACTACGACGAGGCATGTCTCAAACAGTTGCCGGAATACCATTTCAGTAGAATGACTGCATGCGAAGTGAGCCAATACATCCATGTTTGGTGCATTTGAAAATTTGGACATTTAGTAAAAACTGATCATTTGTTCCCTCTCCCATTCTGCCTTTTCTACGATCTGATTTTTACAGACGAAGAGTAGGAGAAAGTTTGCTCATGCGTTTGGAGTTCCTCAGACTGCTGCTCATTTGAATATATGCCTATAGTCGTAATAATCACGTTGATGTGAAGACAGCTATAGTTATTGTGTGGTCTAAGGTTTGTCAACAACTGTCAACTACTTAATAATAAGTGGGTACTCTTGCACCAACTCAATGACTCGATCGCCGTTGGAGTAATTGTATAGATATACAATAACAACCACTGCCACTACAATTACAGCACGACATCTAGTAGGCCTATTACTAATAGTACTATAGAGCAATAATTGGATAGTGACAATGGGCTATCATGATAGAATCTATTTATAGTAGGCCTATATATATGCTACGTACGTTATTGGCTCCTTACCGAAGTACCAAGGAACCTAAGTAGTCGTTCGTGTGTGTGTATGTGTGTGTGTGTGTTTGTGTGCGTGTGTGTGCGTGTGTGTACATGCGTGTGTGACGCTCGCGTGTTATCGGGCAAACTCAAACACAGTGAGTATAGGATCAATCTGATACTTGGCTGGGTGATCGCCCATACTGCGTAGATGAACCCTTTAGGTATCTCTGCAACTGTGGACCATTTCGTCGTGGAACGTGCATTGGTGCCACGAGTGGGCCTGTAGTATATGTGTGGATCTTGTATTTCCTCAACGCATTATTTTTCATCGGGGGTGATTCAATACCGGATTTGACCAACTGAGCTTATAACAGCGGAAAGGCAAGGCATCGCGCAATACGTGTGTTATTTGTGCAATGTCCCTGTTGTGTTTTAACCATCGCCCATTCAACACCGTTTCATCTCCGTTCAATTTCTCTCTCCGTGTATCTCCAGCACGACTCCTCCACTCTGCCACCCCAACTACTGTCCTCTCGTTATTCCCCGTCTCTCTCCATTTCGTGTTATATATATGCCCCTATATATGTACCTCCCACCTGGAAAATACCTTGTTCCCACACCCTCTCCCGATCATACATGCCCGTATTGCCCCTCGCTCTTCCCACCTATACATAGGCCTAGTCACCCCCTCGCTGTCCATGCCGAACGGTATTTATTCTATACCGGTATAGCTCACATTGCTCCTGTCATTCAATAATATTAATTTTGTTAATACGAGCGTCGTGTGTTTGAACCCTCAATATAACAACAATCTTACTTGTGATAGGCATGGTCATGTGCAACCGGACAACTTGCGCATACCATGATTTGAGAATAGGGGTTGTTGTATCATTAGGCCAATTAGTGTATTGAATATCGGTTAGTCGGTCGCACTCTGTTCCATTTTTATCGTCTGGCTGCCCGGTATAAGCATAGGCCTATATAATGTGTCGAAAGAATACACAGAGTGCTGTGTTATTGAAGTCAACAGATGTGAGAGGTTTTGGCCAGGAGAGATTATCAAGAGCATTTTTTTCGAATATAAATTAGAAAAAGTTCTCTAGTGTTCTCAACATTTCAGCTCAGATAGGTTCTCGCACAGTTTCCGGGAAAAACTAATGTAGTTAGCGTAGGATGGCTACATCAGACAACAACCAGGTCATATATTGATGTGGAAATTGCAATGAAAATGTACCACTTCATACCTTCAAACCTGTCATTCTTCCCAAATGGATTATTTCGCCATCGGAAGGAGCAAATAGAAGTCTAATTACCAAAATTGTTTTCTCTGCGGACAGCGATACCAAATTTGGATGTGGAATTCAGTTTCAGTAATGAAGACTGGAGGTTGATCTTCAAAACTCTTTCCATAAATTTTCGAGAAAGTGAGTTCATTTATTTTCAGTTCTGGTGTTTGCATATTGGGTAGTGGGTTCTGGTGAACTTCGACATATTATGGAAGGAAGCGAAAGCCCCCGGTGTGTTCTACGAGGAACAGAAACTGGGAACTTAGAACACCTTTCTTTACGGTGCCAGCTCATCATATATCCACCCTTCTCTCAGATACTAAGGAGTATTTATTTGGGCGACGGGTTCCTACTTACAAAAACACATTTTTGGTCTCTATAATAGGCGTATCACTGACTATCTAATGAATTCCGTAATCCTTCACTGTAAATATTTAATTTTCAGCTGTAGACGAATAAAATGTAAACCAGATCACATTCAGTCTTATAATCATCCTAAATCTGCTTTTGAGGTGGAACATTTCATTCTGTCCGGAAAGTAATTGGTGTAGCGAGGTCGTTTCCTCTCAGGGTTCCGACCAAGTGGTTGGCCTCCCTTTCCGAACATGTAGCCAGAAGTGGGCTGCCCGATTCGTGGTCGTCAACTGCGGAGTATGCGCTCCTTCGGGCATACGGCGCGCCTCTTGGTGGAAGATCCACGTAGCATGCATGAGAGACAAGTGAAGTTAATGAACGATGAACACGAATGAAAAAAACCTGTGGAGCGTACAATCCACCGAAATTGCCAATTTACAAGAATATATTATTGACTCTCAATATGTAACAATACGTACGTATGGAGAATAAAAATTGCTTGTTTAGAAGAAGTATGTTGGAGTATTGCACAGCAAGAGTTAATTATACAGTTATTGTGACGCAGTTGTACTGTCTGCACAGGTAGGTTTACAGTTGTGATTGAATGTTACAAGACTAGAAACAGTTCTCGCTTTTGCTGGCAACTTATACCAAAATTATCCGTCTAAGTCTACTAAGGGATGGTGACTTAAACGGTATTTTTTATTGTTTTCGTTCAATAACCCAACCCCACTCGATTTCACACCCACCCTTTCAAAGCTGATTCATATTTCATAGGGCTGCATTACTACTCATTTTCCTTCTCTTTCAAAAATTATAGCACTACAATTAAATTGTCCAAGGGCCAGCTTGAAAAGTTCATACTTACTGGTCCTTTCATCCTCATCGCATTATTATCATCGAAGTATTATCGTATTGGCTCTCTGTCCTTGTAAATATTGTTAATAATCTGCACAGACATTGCATTGTATACTGATAAAGGTGGTGGATAAATGAAATGAAATGACTTATTCAAGAGGCGTGGCCTGGCCACACAGAATCTTCCATCCCCACAGCTGGTAGTATTGGTTATTGGTACATTCGGACAATTCTGACCAGCAGACCTTACAGGTCCTGTTGGCTCATAAGAGCGGATGAGATCTTGTACAAATGGGGGTGCCATGAAATGGGCGTCTCAATGTAATTAACAGCCCTAAATTAACCCAATAACATGAACTTAGTATTAACTGAGACGTGGTGTCTAATTGTGAGGTTAACGGGGCATGAAATCACGTCTGGAATAAATTCGTTCACTGGCTAATATGTTTGCTTCCGAAAAATTAGCTTGTAGCTTGATCCGACGTCTGTCTGCATCTGTTTTCCTGCTTGGTTTTACTTTCATTCGAGCGCATCTCATACTGCCATAGGGTAATGTACCGTCACTGGAATTTACCAATTTCTTCCACGTACGTATACTCGAGAAACGTGACACCAGAAATATACGTGGTCTATAAATAGATACACGGGAGACAAGACTCCCAAGTCAGAATTATGTGATAGATTCATCAACTATCCGGGCTTTATTACCAGCAACGTGCAGTGGCCTGTTGCTGCCACTGTTGTTTCCCATTTACCTGGAATGTTTCGCTCAAGAGACGAATTGTATCCTAATTCTCGCGGAGTTGTCCACTTGTCTGGTGGGTACAGAACATGCGTATATGGGAGGACCGGGTTCAATTGCAAGTGAGCAATAGAGGAATTGTTCTTTTGGGTTCAATCGTTGGTCGAGTCATTCCAAAGAGTAGGAAATGACCCTACGGGTTACGAAAGACTGTTGGTGCCACCAGGTTGGACAATCATGTATCTTACTGTAGTTCTATACAAACTGCATTGATACAGTGCTTATACCAAACATAGGCCTAACTGGTGTTTGAAAGGTTCGTATTCATCGTGAATATCCAACCCGGCTTCACATACAATTGGCATAGCAAACAAAATGTTTCATTTCCACTACTACTCTCATTAATGTACAAAAGATTAGAATTTAACAACGCATTTACTTTGACTGGATAACGATGCATGCCGAGCCTGCTGAAACAGGGACGCTTCTGGTAAAATTATTGAGGCATGCAATCGCATGTAAATATGCATCTGATAGCAAATAATATTCAAACGACATTATTCTCCTGCATCTGCTAAGTCCCTTTCGTGATGCTTTCAGTAGATGATGTCCTTTATCTGAACATGACCTATTTCGTTGGTGTGCCCCACAGACTTGGCGCAAGCTGTA
This sequence comes from Pentamera pediparva, assembly GCA_025400115.1. Lineage (NCBI taxonomy): Eukaryota > Metazoa > Echinodermata > Holothuroidea > Dendrochirotida > Phyllophoridae > Pentamera > Pentamera pediparva. The sequence goes on from JAODTT010499738.1 coordinate 9,268, forward strand.
TATATATAGCTAATGCATTATTTATAGCGACAGGCCAGACAAAACTTCAATTGAACTTCTAGTAATATACGCCCGATGTAACGGGTACTTACTCAACTACGACAATAGCTCCTATAAACTGGGACATGAAGGGAGGTATACACATCTGTAGGCGCAAAGACAAAACCAATATTACTAGGATCTTCCAAGATTGCCAATATTTCATTGCAGTAAATTAACTGCATGCAGCATGTGCAATGGTAGGCAAGCCCAAATTTTAGTTGTTCTTTGCTGAATTTTCAATCGCTAAAATGAAGGACGATAAGCCTATATGCGACACTAGTTCTGAGAAACCGCGCTTATTCAGGCCCACATAGTAGTTTAAATATAACATCCATGGGCATCATAGGTAGCTTCCAGTAATTGCAGTCAGACATCTGTGGATAAAAGATAATTTATCCGAACCCAAAAACTCTGGAGTGATGCCTCCGCTTGTCGCTGTCTAAAGTGTAGTCTAAGATTTGTCAACCTTTGTCGACTATTTGGTACGAATGTACTTCCGTGTTATCTCACTCGCCCAACTCGGAGACTGTTTAGGTACTTGTATAGCCACAAATATTACTACCATTACATAGTAAGTGTATTCACATGCCTAACAGTAACATCTAGGTTGCGGATATAATAATATCAGAATCACGAATGCATCGATCCCATATCGATTTATAGGAAGGGTTTATACTCACTGTTTCACTTTTTGAATCCTTGACTTCATTCGAGGAATCATGTAGTCGAAGCCAACTTCAACTTTCATGCACGATAAATTGCCCAGGTTTGGACGGATGATGCTCCAACGTGGCATTTGTGTTTCTCGTGATGAGTGCATGAACTCTATCGATTTGGGGACAGGTCGGAGATTATCTGACGTCAACAGGGATCAAAGTCAGAAGATCCTTCGGGATGCTTAGTCCAATCCTGCTGAGATGTGGTCGGTATCTTTCTTATAGGTACATGAACCACATTGTTTTCAAGGAAGACTGGTGATGGTCTATAAACAAGATGGTATGTATACTTCCCACAATGAGTTATGAGTACATAAACCAAATTGTTCTGGAGTCAGGTCAGAGGTCAACAGAGGTGAAATTTGGGAAGACCTACAGTGATCATGCTAGGACCAGAATGCCTGGTATGATCAAGTTAGAATTTGGTGTGTACTTCTTCATGAGGAGCACACCAACCCTATTCTTATTCATTATCTAGATTGGGAAAACACTGGAAATAAATTGGTTTTACTGGGTCATTTATAATAGAGGAAATTTTAGGTTATGAACACGATAAGTTGACTGTTCATGTCTGCATGGATGAAGCACATATACTGGCTGTGCATGGTTCCCGTAATATGAATCCTATTGTTTCGGGTCATCCGGTCATCCGGGTTTAGGTTAGTCAAGGTATCACGTAGCTTTCTGGCTTTCTAGTCATTGTCGTAAGTATGTCTGGTATACATATTATGTTGAGCAATATCAAAACTGAAACATCAAGTTTCGTGTTGTTGTGTTCAACAGATGTTGCAGAAGTATACCTGGACACTTTTAGTCCAGAGAGAGTTTCGGGAAAATTTCTCATGAAATTAGAGAAACATCATCAATATCAAGATCACAGCTCGGACTGTTCTCTACCGTTATGAGGCCTCAGTCAGACGTTCTACCAGATCTTCATGATCTAATCCCGCCTGCTAAGATTGTTACCACACCTGTGCTCCAACGAGTGATGTCATGGCCTAATTCACTGGACCGTTTCCTCCCTTCATTGCTTACATACGAAACACAAGTAAAATCACCGAATGCTCTATTCCTTTAGGAATGACTCATCCGGAAATTAAAATCTGGCTTTTCCTGGCTACTCGCAAGTAGGATGCTCTAATTACCTGATCACTTTGGAATTGTTCATGCGCTTGTCATGAAAGTAGCTCTTGCCGGAAAATGAAGATATTATTTGCTCCATAAGGCGAATGCTTTGTCAGAGGTACCCAAACGGAGACACAAACATACGAACATTTAATACGATTGACTTTGACACACGACCGACAATAACTTGCACGTGTGAACTATGTGTCGCGTGGTTCGGCTGCAATTAGGTAGGTTTTATCTGGAGCCCCGAGCCTCGGTTTGATTGAATTGGTTTCTATATCGTACCAATTTATGCACGTCGTACGCATCTTGTGGCAGATTCATTGCTTTACGACCATGGAATTTTCGATTACGGGGTCCGTTGAGATTTGAATGAAAGGGTATAGTTTCCGTTATTAATTCCCGAATGACTTTGGTCTCAGATATAGACCGGGGGCCCAGAGGGGTCAGCCTAGCTGGAGAGCTAACCAATTGCCACCTACACAGTAGTCAGCCCTATTGCCCACTATACAAGGAAATGGGCGTCTGGCAAGTCCCCGCTGGTGGGTGTGGCCAGCAGGGCCTTCAGAAGATGGTAACAAATGGAGCTAGACTAGCTGGAGAGCCGCCGTCCGCCGCCGCCGCCGCCGGAAACTTTAGGCGTTAGCGCAATAACTCTCTAACGCAATGTCCGAATCCCACGCAACTTGGCACACATGTTCGCCTTTAAAAAATCTTGGATGGGATCGAAAGTGGGCGTCGCTGAAATGCTGTTGGCTGCTAATTTGCATGATTCACAACTTGGTAGGTGGGGACTACAGTTGGTCCCGACACATGTGAAGGTCATTTCAAGGTCATCGAAGGTCAAATTTCCATAATTTCAATGATTTTCTTCAAAATTGTCGGATTCGAATGAAACTTGTTGGGTGGGGAATACAGTTGGTCTTCAAGGTCATCGAAGGTGAAATCTGCGTAATTTTCACGATTTTCCTCAACATTGTCAGATTTAAATGAAACTTAGTGGATGAAATCTACCTTGGTTTCTGACCAAAATGAAAGTCATTTGGAGGTCATCAAAGGTCAAATTTGC
>JAODTT010500849.1:0-12216 GCA_025400115.1 Pentamera pediparva
TGGGGGGGAATTCACTCCGATTGTGTGAATTATTTCCTAAATAGGGTGAAAATGTTGGACTATGCCCAATATAGTGAGGCAATATCGTACATGGCATGAGGCTTCAAACGAACCAACTTTGGGTATATAAATCCGTCATTCAGAAAAAGGATAGCAGAAATTTGAGCAGATATAAAACCAAAATGGTGGAAGGGAAATACCAACATTATCTACTGAGCGCCTGGTTTCTTTATCGTTTGAGCTGTTATGGAGTGATATTCCTAATATGATGATCGGTCAAACATGCTTCAATGTTGGTCTAACCGAACAATTTCAGAGGCATCTTTATCGAGTCCCATGACTTCAAGGCGCTAGGGAATTCGGCGGGCCCACGGTACCTATCGATGCATGTACAATGTAAAACAAAATGGAAAACAAAATAGCCTACATGTCGCCATTGAGTTTACACAGTGGTGGCTGATTTTCCATCTCTCCGTAAGTGAAAAGTATAATTTATTTTCTTTCTCCGAAGTCGATGAATGCTTGCATCCATATATAAAACTCCCTGTTCTCGTGTGACAGGTTTTGCGAAAGTGGATTTTGCATAGACTGTGTATTGAGCAGCCCCCCTCCCACCTAGGGATGTCATAAAGATATTGCGTAACAGGTCTGTCTCATTCCCACTGTCTTATTGAATGAGAGTAAGTTTGGAGAGTCAACTCAAGTTTCACACTTCCATCGGCCTCACGTACATGTAGCATTATTTAATCATTGATTGAACCACTCTAGTAAACAACAGCTGATAGCCTGGACCTTTCTCAGCTTGAAATTTGAAGAATGATTTATGAAGTTGAAATCACTATGTTGCCATCGAAAATGTGATCGAAGAACGGCCCCTGCCAATTGTCATTCGTTATAACTTTCTCATGAAAACAATGACAAACAAGACCCGTTGAAGATGCATGGGCCTTTCCGCGGATTTTCATTCACCTTGCTAATTTCGAACGAATCACCAACGAGTAACTATACCCTACGCTCCCTTCATTGTTTTTTGTTGTTCGTGTATTGTTGATTTTAACGAAGAAACAATGACGAACAATGAAATGAGACAATTAGGTATGTGGCAATTGTCTTTTGTTGACCTCAGATTACCCATACATTTTTCCGAAGTAATAACTCATCTTTAAAGAAGACACTTTACCTAATAGGGTTCTTGTACTGCCCATAAGAAAGCTACATACCAAACTTCAGACCGATCAGATCAAGCATTCTAGACTTATCTTTTAAAAAGATTTTCAGAGTTTGACCTCTAGTGACCTCATTCGACCTTTGACCTGACCTCAAAACAATATGGATCATGTACTCATTGTACGAAACCCATGAACCAAGTATGAACTTGATTCATCCCGGTGGGGTCGAGTTATCGTGTTAAACAAGCCAACATTTGTCAAAACTCCATTTTTCACCATTTTCAATTTTTTTCCTCAAAATGACCCCGTCGACATGAAAAATAATAGGGTTCTCGTACTGCCCATAAGGAAGCTACATACCAAATTTCAGCTGAAATTTTCCATCATGGACTTGTTTACGAGGTTTCGAGAGCTTGACCTCTAGTGACCTCAGATTACCTTTGACCAGACCCCAGAACACAAGTGAACATGTGTACTCATTATGGTGAACCCACATACCAAGTATGAACCTGATCCATCCAGGTAGAGTCGAGTTATCGTGTTAACGAGCCCGAATTGGTCAAAAAATGAAATTTGCAAAATTTTCCATTTCTTTTCCTGTCGACACCCAAAATAACATTGTTATCATATGGAGTGAACATGACAATTACGACACATCATACTCAGCAAGTCCCGCCTAATTTCAGCAGACCTCTTCAGAACAATATATCGTTTATCAACTCATCGCGAGGAATTTCAATACAAAACGTGAGACTGATCAGGTATGATGAACGTTTCTAAAATATGTTTGTGTTTGACGAACTCATCATTTACTAAAGAATCCAAACCCGAACAGAATATACATTTACTTTACAGATAACATAAATAGTTCAATTTCAGGTTACAGTTTAAAAACTGCTGGGAACTTTACCACCTGGGCAATTTGTTCTGATCAAGTTCGGGTCATAATTTACCCATTTCCAGTGAACATGTACACACAACTGTAGGCCTGTAGGCTGTGTCTGAGCTAGGTTATGACTGTTACGATACTTCCCAGTGAGTTGCCTCTCACAGTAATCCATGCAGCGATACTAACAGTGTATTCTACATTTATACTAATACGGAGTAAGAATTTCCACATCGTTCCAAAAACATACGAATAACCCATAGACAGAACTGCTCCATAATATTTATTCGACAACGCGATCAATGCTGTCTACCGAAATGAAAACACCCAAACCGACATTCACAGACAAACCGTGTGCCCCTTCGTCAACAAGTGATATCACACTCAAGATTAAGTTCTTTGGCTATTTCGAATGTGTGCCCACTCCTTACACTAGTCAAGTGATTTAGCCCTAGGTGGCGATTGACGTTTAATTTTCGAACAACATATCGGCATCACTGATAAATTTTCATACCGAGAATCGACCATTGTAATCTTAGTCGACCTAAAAATCATTTTGCGTTTTAGACTTGATCTTGAGCACGGAAATTGAACCAATATGTAGTGGCCGTCATAAACAACAACTAAATATCACAAATTGTGAAGGTAATTTCTTTGATTGTTGACAAACAGGCGAACCAAGCAGTTACCACTATTATGAAATATATAAATCATTTTCCGAAGCCACCCCCAAGTGGATATACTAGGCCACCCCGGATAATTATGTAATATGTGTTTTCGAATGAATGACATTATCAATGCCCGGGGGTTCTTTCATTCCCATACGGAGCACTTCGTTGTGTAAGTAGGACCTGGGCTGTTTTGATAGAGTAACACCAGCGCAACGGCAATAACAGTTACCCGGTGAACGTGTACAGGTATAGGCTACCAATGATTCTGTACCTCCGGTTTTCTGACAGCTGAACAGCGTTGTATAATCGTCCTCGCCTCAGATCAACTAGACAAAGGCACTATTATGCAATGCTATTAGGTTTAATGCAGCATTGTTGGATTGAATGAGTTAAATGAGTTATACTAGCACATCGTGTTATGTAGTGACTGATCGTGTCTTTGTTACACCTTGTGTAATGCAGTTGAAGCGCACCTACAGTAAGGTATACCCTGATTGGCTGATCGTATTGCATGAACTTGATTGTTTTCATTGTTAGAGTTGTGTCTTTGTAACACCTTGTACAATGATCTTGCTCGATCCCGGCTTGCCGACATAACAGACGCAAAATAATGGTTGTGTAATCCCGCCCTTGAGCTATTTAGAGCTATCAAACAGCAGAGAAAAATGGAACGAGTCGGTGAGACTGGAGCGACTTTGCTCTGAGGCGAGTTTGCTGGAGCGAGTTTGTAACTTTGTATCGGGGCGAATTGTAATTGGGGCGACGTGGAATTGAGGCGACTTGACCTGTTTCCGATATCAGTATCACAATCACATGGTAAACCGTATGACCTGACAATGAACCGGGATACGGGGTACCATTGTGTACCACAGATGACAGTGGCGTGTTAACCTGCATTTGCTGGGGTAGTACGCAATCCGGGACGGATCGACTCTCTCGAGACCGACTTTCTTATGTCTTCATGTTCAAGTGTGTAGGTCTTTTGTCACCGGCAGTGTGGGTGCCGTCTCGGAAGCAAGGGGAGGGGCGGATTAGGCGAAGGCTACCTTGTTCAGTCGCGGTCAACAGACAATCGTCTATTTGGGTTGCACGCCTGCCTCCGCTACGCTCGCCATCACCCACCGACATGGCAAGTCGGACCACAGGCCGACTTGTGGCTCTCAGAGACCGACACTTCACAGCTCAGAGACCGACTTTTGCTTTCTACATGGGGTCACCCATCTCTACAAACACACATACCCCCGTATTCAGGGCTCGCCTTTGGTAATGGAGCTATGATCTTATTTCAAAGCCGCTGCCAGCACTACCCGTAACGCGTGAGAAGTTTGTTATTGAAATTTAAAATACACAATGACAGAAATGTTATTGTTGATATATATAATGATCCAAGGTGTTGGTCTCGTTATTTCTGTATTTCGTTGTTATGTTTTAGTCACATGGAGTAGAGTAGGACGCAGGAATCAGGAGCAAGGTCATGCATCCCCGGGTCATTTGAACGGAAACGACCAACGGATAGTTGAAAGCAGAGACCACAAAGCTTGCATCAGAAATACAATCAATATCTTCGGATATGTGGGTTTGTGTCGGATCTCGCTGAATGCTTGTGACATGTTAGGTATGGTGTCAGAACTCACAAAAGTTACAGGCATGATTTTATCGCGATAAATTTTGTAAGAATAATCAAAACATTGTCAACTCAAACCCGAATTACTCGAGGTGTTTAAAAACATTTATTTACAGCGTTGTGGCAGGGGTGTCGAAACAGGCCCGGTATATTATCCGTCTCTTAAATCGATTAGAAAGGGTTTTGCGGTGTGTTATATCTAGGGTGTATTATGTATCTACGTTGATTGGTTGATGATGCACGATGTGCAACCGCTTACCCCTATTGCGATCGGTATGTAACTAACGATCAATGACTATGTTACCCAGTTAATGTTCTCCTCCAAAAATATATATCCTGATTGGCTGTCCGTATATTGTATACTTTAAGGGTTGGGGATTATAAATTAAGTTAGGGATTAGGGTTACAAAAGGAGTGTACCTAAAAACAAGGAAATATGTTAACCCAATGCTATCCTCCAACAAGGTTTTTACTGATTGGCTGCCCGTATTGTGAGGAATATTATGTGTTCTTTGCAAGGGTTGGAGATTACTTTAGGGATTGGACATTCACTGATAAATTATCGTTCGGAGGTCCGCATCAGTCCTGTTATTTTCAGTGATTCGGGGACCTGTGGAAACATAACATTATGCAACATATAATTGACGGTTGGAGGGGACTTCTACCTGAAACATCCGTTTGAAAATCCTGTAGCAAACGAATGTAATTGGCATTTAAATAAATGTTCAAAAAAATGTACGATGTATGAAAGGAAAAAATAATCAACTTCTTGGCAGGATCCATCTCCCGTCTTTCTCCTATAGAGGGTACGGAATCATTCAATGGATTGCTATTGAAACATCATAATGTGTGGGTTCTAAATATCCACTCCTAATAGGCTTCATCTGCACCATCTGCTACATGTAACATATTGACCATTGAACAAGAGTCATTCGACGACAATTGATCATTCAGAAATGTGAAACCCTTTAAAAAATGTTTGAAGTTCTTGAGTACATTTTTGTATAACGACATCAGCATTATGCTCTCACAATATATTGATATTCCCTTTTGTATGTTGCCATTCGACAAAACAATGAGAGAGACTAATTACTTTCCACTCAGCGCAATAATTTAACCACCCTTGTTATATAGCAGCTCGAAACTACCGTAACTAAGCAGTTCCAGCGCAATAAGTGAACTACTATTACACCTCAAATGTGTACTGGTACCTTCAAAAACGTTCAATTGTCTTTGTCTCCTCCAAGACTGTTGCATTAAATCATTTTCCGGTAAATCTTCTACCCCTCTGTATTATTATTTTTCAAATCCTGTAGCTATTTCCAGGGAATTGAAAACGGTTTTCAATAGAAAGCCAAACAGGTTCAGCAGTTCCTTGTCTGGCAGCAGTTAGGAAAGAAGGCATAACCAGTTAACATATTGCATTATTGCATAGACGAAAGCCTATAATTGGCTGATGTAACTGTATGTTGAATGGAAATATAGTGCTCACAGGCTTTCATCTTTGTTGACCTCAGTTGACCTTTCAACTCTCCCAGGACAAAGGGATAATGTATCAATTGTAGGGCACATACATGCTTTCAATTATACATATATGGTCATTTTATCGTGTTTACAAGCCAAAACTGTTATTTTTAGGTTTTACCAAACATTATTCCGATCACCGGCAAAAAACAATAGGAATGCTGCACACCAACCACCAAGCTGTTCTGAAAGTGTTTGTACCCCGATGACCTAATATGACCTGCTAACATTGCCCTCTGGTGACCTTAGATGACCTCTGACCTCTGACAGTGTTTTTAGAACGATACCAACAATGTATTCATTATGTGGAGCATACATATCAAGTATGACTCTATTCACATATCCCTCATAGAGTTATCATATTCACGAGCTAAAATTTGCCAACATATTATTTCCAAGAAGTTTTCGCTTGCCCAAAGTGACCCAAGGTCCCCACTGGAACAACACGATTCCCGAAAGAAAGCTACGTACCACATTTAAACTTGATCAGACCAAGCATTATGAACTGGAGTGAAAATGATATAGAACAGTTTTCGTCTAAGACTTACATGATCCGAAATAACCTGGAAGAAAAAATGTTTTCTCAACACTCGGATACATTGTGTACGTGCTAACCAAGAATTTTCAGTCCAAATACAACAGTGGCTACCACGATGTATTTCGTAGGTCTATGCTTCTCATTAAAGGCCTTGCCCGTCGATACGAAAGTAACTACATAACCCAGATAAGCTCATTATCTGCTGGTCTAGATATGACGGAGGGTGACGATGATGTATTCATTGTCAGTGCGGCGTTGAGTTCATTCGCTAATGATTTGTCCATGATGATATCATCACAAGGCTCAATGCAGCGAAAAGCTTCATTATCGTACACAGTGAACAATAGGTCGACGGAAGGGAACAATAGAAAACTAAGTAACAATGGATAACAATAGGGAAATCCGAGTAACGGCCTAAAATGCACGATGTATTCCTTCTTTGTGTGGAGATGTTTTGTAATATAGTGCATTTGTCAGCCCACTCCACTGCCCATGATGTTCACTGACGAATTTTCTACAATAAATGAGCTTTCAGAGGACTGGATATGGTGGGGCCTACCTACTGAATCAACGACGTTATACTATTCAAGGATCTCAAATATTCCAGTGCGATTCGTTAGGGTACTGGGCACATCAACGTTTTTGTCCTTCCCACAGTAGTATCGTCAGCTTATGCAAAATCAGTTGTGACAATGAGCCCTCGGCACTCTTATAGGATTAGATCATTGAATGTAATTGCATTAGCATGAAACAAAAGAGAACGACATATTGATGGAACAATCTTTGTGGAGCATTTAGTTTTCGGCTTTGGGCAGTGGTTCTCATACTGGCTTGACTAGTGGAGCCCGTTCATGGCCCTTCGTTAATTGTGGGGTGCTAGATGCTTATGAGTGTTCCTATTTCAGACACCAACTTTGATTTTTGAAGCTTCTATTAGTCTTCTGTTAGGTAATGTCTTCCCGTCCAATAACGAGTACCCCCGTGGTGACTGATGATATGGAAAATAGAAAATGAATCCGATGAGACTAGAAAATTGGGTAAAAAATCGTAATCTCGGGAAAACCCTGGAGTTCGAGTGGCGTCATTCACTAGTGTTGAGAGAATTACTTTTTATAGTTGGGGTATCAATTGGTCACGAGCTTGATTTAGTTTTTCTGGTCCTGTCTATACTGTTGTGATTTTCGTAAGGACGAGATAAACTGAACTGGACTGACGACATTCGATATTGATTCTATTGACCTTCATTTTTTTCAAGTATCTCAAAGGCAGGTTGTAGCTCTAGATATGCTAACAATGCCCAATTACTGCGTACAGGAATTATTGACCACTTGGAACCAGACCACGCTGATTGTTCCTCCTCTAATTTTGCATGTTGTTGTTCAACTAAATGTAATGTTATTGCAGTTGTGCGATTTGCATAAAGATCAATTTGGTTGCCATTTTTACTCACGTTTCGTTTGCATCTCCGTTTAACAGTTCTACGTTTGTGTCTCTTTTTGCGTTGTTGTTGCCAGTGTTCCTCATCGTTAGGCTGTTGGAAGAAAATACAGGTATATATGAGAGCATGAATAAATTATTGTTTCATCAATAATTACTGCTCGTGTCGGAAACATCAGGAATCATAATACATTCTTCAAAAATGTGTGTTTTCTGCATTATTCCATTGACTTATGCAACATAAATCAGATCTTTTTAGTTCTCATCTCCGACGAAATTTCTATTTAGATTCCTCTGTACGACATTTATCCAAATGGAAATGACGTTATTACGCTCATTAATGTTAACTGCACAATGTTGTCACAATGTATACATTTGATGGTGATCACATGGAGTGTGTGGTGCAATTTACACAAGATCAATTTAGTGGTCAAGCACTTCGCTACAGAAGTATACTGAGATCAAAATCAACAACGATCGACATCGTGTGTTATAATTGGCTATGAGTCTCGAACGAGCAAAAGCACTACTGGTGCTGTTGTCAATACGAGCGCTAAACACCTCCAGTATACATTCAACTTTGTTGTCACTTATGTACGTATGCACCTGTGTGTTTGTTTGTTTGATGGTTTTGTTTGTGTGTATGTGTATGTAACTATGTATGCGGTTTTCATGTGCGTGATTTGAGGAATACATGTGCGGGCCTGTATGCATGGATTTGTTATGTAATGAGGCCAAAGAAACGAGTAAAAGTTTCATACTGTCATGTCAGGCATGATATGTGTGACATGTGTTTGTGTGTTTTTCGTATTTAGGTCGAGGGCATGAACATCCGTCTTTGGTGCCCTGAATGAAATTAGGCCGATAGCATCAGCGAAGGTGCTATACTGTGTGCTGTACTCGTGTGTGTATGCGTGTTAGAGTTTGTCATGGATTGATTTGAGTCGAGGGCCTAAACAAAGGTCTTCTCTGTTCTATCACATATGTATGTCAGTTCACATGTGTTCGTGTATGTGTAAATGTGTCATGCATTCAGATCAAGGACCTGAGCAAAGATCTCCACTGTCCGCAGGAGTACATCGGACATATTCTCTTCTAAGTCATTGGAAGCTTAACAAAGGCGAGTTCATCATCAAAGAAACTAACAATGTCCTCGTGTTGGGTGAGGAGTCGAAATTCGTGTGTGTATGTGTATATGCGTGTACGTGTATGTGACTTTGACCCTCCTAATCAAGACTAACGTTCCTCGGAAGACACGAGACAATGATGAAACACAAAGGCCTGAACACGTGAACGTCAGAGTGAAAAGGTTATTTCCAGTCATAACCTGCATTCCATACAGCATTGATGTAGTCACACGAATTGAGTGACTGATAGACTGATGAGTGTTAACACCTGTGTGAAGTGATTGTTGTCAAAGGGAGTACTTTGAAATTATACCAGCGTCATGTATTTGCAGCTTCCATGCTGTTCACTCCATATACAACTCCACGGTTCTTTTTCAATGACGTATTCATATATAAAGCATATCACTTGAAAATAAATTCAAACTCCCACGTAGAAATGTACATTGCAATCCTCTCTGCCGATGGTTGACTATTTTCAGTCCTTTAGGCCCTTTGATATCCGAGCCTAGCCTTCTAGCCAACACTAATCAGTCAAAGGCACAAACACAATTGTAGGAGTGATTTTGAATGAAATCGTAATATATAAATTTGCCTCAATTTGAATAAAACATCTAGTAGTAGGAACAGCTTCTGTCAAATGGGACTCCGTCAATTGAACCCAAACTATTTATCTCATTTCCATGCCCCCTCCCCCATGGTTCAACGTGGAGTGGCGCCCATATGAGCTGCACATTAATAATATTGATTACTTGCATCATTTGGCACCATCACAATGCCACGTGTCCCAATCGGCGTCCCATCATGTGAACCCGAGGTCCAATGTGTTCATCTAGTGTGGACGAATCACAATGTACAGTGATGCGACTATCTGTTAATGTCCGACTACTAACAACTGACGTTATTACGATGCGGTATTGTTGTCAACGTTGAGAGAAAAGTAGTTGTACGAAACACATCCCTTGCATGACTGCACATCCATTAATGCCTGACAATAAAATTCAAACGGTATTCGTAGTTTGACTCATGATTTTTGAAAACGTTGACATTCTTCGGAATACATACACGCATTTTCGTTCTTGAGATAGTTCAGTTCTTCTAGTCCTCTTTGACCATTTTGCTAATATCTTGAACATTGATTGGTGAATTACGCGAGTCAAGGTTGTGTCAGAGTGTCCTCCTAAAATCCCACGAGTGAGGACGTTGAATGACACATGTCTCAATTGGCGTCTCATTGTTTAAACCTGAGGTCCAACGTGTTCATCCGGTGTGGATGAATCATAATGTTCAGTGATGCGACTGTTGATTTGTAAATGCCCAACTACTAACAATTGACGATATTTCATTGCAGTATTGTTGCTTGGCTTCATGATTACTGTCAACGTTGAATGGAAGGTGATAGTACGAAATGTAGTCTTTACAAAAACGCATAACTTCCTAAAACAACCAGGTAACAAGCGTTATGATAACAAATCCTATGACAGACCCATCAGGGACCTATCATGGAGTCATCCAGTTCTGATGAATTACAACCTGTATTCGAACAGTCCATTTAACACAACAGCTCAAGTAACGGGTATGAATGTTTACGATTGTGTGATGTTGCCGTGATGTGCCGTACATTATTTCTTCAATTTTCCATCTCTGTAAAATTATCCATTGAATGCATCTTTCATTTAGGTTTGCCATAACAGGTCAATCATTGTGAGTAAGCTGAAATATGCACCATTTCTTTGAAATTTCTACACGGACCATTCCGTGCATCTTTTCATACCTACCTGTTGTGCAGTTGCCTACGCTAACATTGTACACAGTATGACGTTGGATGTTCCGTACACCGAGCCTAACTAAGATCGCTGAGATGCTAATAAGATTCACAGGATCTACGAACATTGAGAAGAAGAGGAAACTAAAATAAATTATCCATTACCTTTTTAAAAAGTTCATGCCCCATGTGTTAAGCCTCGAGTCCGTCCAAAGTAGAGCAAAATCATTTAACTAAACTGGAATAGGATCCGACGAATGACAGGCGTAATATATTCGACTGCGGGTTTTTGCGCTGGCGGTTGTCTGCCTGCCTGTGCCGCTGTATATATCCTTGTGCTATGTTCGCTCGCTGTATAGTAGTGACAGCATCGGCGAGCAGGAGTAATACGTTACCGCTTAACGACGACTGTGCTCGTTAATAATCCACCCTGCGTGCGTGTACGTACACACTGCTTCTGCTGCGCGGGGACGCGGAGTGCTTTACATACGAACTGTCGTGGTGGCTACGGTTATGCGTTATATAACAACAGCGACGACTATCCATGGGGGTTATTTATATTCACAAAATTGACGGGCTGCATTTAGGAGAGAGAGAGGGGAGAGGGAGAGAGGAAGAGATAAAGCGACCAGGCTGGGTCGACGGCGCTTAATCGAATGTGGTTATTTAGGACGAAAGGAAGACGGATATCGGCAGTTGCGGTTGCCTATGTCAAAGGATTCTCTCCCTGATGGATGCTGATAGGTGAAGGATGCTGTATCAGTCGATCGCTCTGGTAGAGAAATGGAAATGAATAATGGAGAAAAATATTACTGAGGGTCGTTCTTGTAATGGATTGTGACTGGACTGTCGTAGAATTGGTAATAGCGGGCATAACGAAATCGTGTGTGAAGGTCATCGTATGGGGTACCTTCTAAAGAAATGTGATCGAAAGGAAGGGGAAATACTGGATGAATCCCACAATTATTTTGATGACAGCAAGGTTGTCACAATGGAGCAGTCGAAGCTATAGCTGTATGCACACATGGTAATGTTGACATCTCCAACACAGATTAGGACACGCACGATGTTGCCCATGTCTTCAAAAACTCCACAGATTGGGAAAGCAGTGTGTCCCCTAATATTTGTCTTTGCATCCCGAGCAAAGAGACCAACTTTAAAGTCGTACCGAAACGTCTCTACCATCAAATGAGGAAAGGTCTTCCGACAGCTGGGAAGCTAAACTAATATCCAAGGAAGAATATCACGAAAACAATACCCAGCGCACGAGTCTTCAAATCGAACAGTCTTAGTGTGGTTCTGCCGACTGACATGGTCTGTGATAGCAGATTTATGGATAATGGCCTCTGATGTTTCCTTTCGAGCTCGTGTGGTGCGTTCTATTTGCCTCTTCTGCCTCTTCTTGCTGTTCTTACTGTCTTGTACTAAGCGGTCTGGCAGTTTCCTCGATGTAGACATGCGTGCAGTCTCGGCAAGGT
>JAODTT010501960.1:0-12210 GCA_025400115.1 Pentamera pediparva
AAAAATGTAAGCTTTCCGAAAATGTTACAAAATTGTGCTTTGGAAGCTCATTCCGATGCATATATGCAAATTATGCAAATATTATAATATATATATTTTTTAATGAATAATATCGAACACGGTTGCCCCAACATTTTAGTCGATGAATGCAACCAGTCCTAAAAAGCATCTTTACCACATATTCATTCACCTTAGACAATTTTTCCTTCTAGATTACCTCATTTCTACTCACAAAATGACTCATTCCCAAAGACCTAATTAGTAAACAGCAGCCTATACATAGGCCTAGGCATATGTACACTGTACTGTGTTCCATAGTATAGGCTAGCCTAACGTTAGGCCTACGTAAAAATACCATGAATTGGTCCATATATCATGACTTCAATTCTTTGTATTTTTACCTAAAGTTGTCTTATTTACCTTTTCAATTGGCTGAACTTACTAAATTCTTCTATTTCTTCCTATGTTTTCTCGCCAAACCCCATATTTGGGGGCGAGTTGACCAATTCTTCATGCAAATTTTTAGTACAGTTCTCAGTACAGTGTTATTTTTCCTGATCATTGTTTAGGTTGCAATTTTTGCTGCCGTTTCCCACAGAGAAAAAGTAAGGTTGTAGGGTGGAGCGTTCGGATTCCACAAACAAATGAAGTTGCCTGTTTTTCTCTCCAATTCTTCTCAAATCTCAAATGCATCAAGATTTGAATAACCTTGAAAAGCTACCTAGTGTCCCGTTTACACGTGGAACAATTGTACCTTATTCACATGGATAGTTTATCATAGTGATGGTGATATGCCTACAATTTTTGTGCATTTCCCATGCTTGTCGGTTGGTTAATGCATGTGCAAATTTATACGAAGAAATTTCAACTAGCACGGAAAATATAACCATATCCAGTGTATGCCAATGGCTTTGGCGTCCCATGAAAAAATACATTGTGACATTTTGTGTCATGATAGTACTATTTCCAAAAGCGTATTCTTTGCCATTTTCAGCTGAAATTTGCATTTTGTTGTGACATTGACCACAAGGATGACCGAAATTGGGTTAGTTCTTTGGAATTTACCTCACGCCACGATTATTGGTTGGTGTCCCGAGTGCCAGCAAAAGTTGTGACAATCACATTCGTACCCAGCCACCTGGAGTTTTAGTCTCCGGATGCCCAAATGACCAGGCTAACACCAATAAATAGTATTCATTATATCTTTACATGAATCAACATTAATTATGAAATGTGTTTTTGGTGTCCCAATTACACGTGACAAAAATCTAATTTATGCGCTATTCTGAGGATATCTGCAAGGAATGTTGCGTGACATAAACTTACATGTCGATGGTAATAATTCTCTCATATCAGAGAGCCATAAACCATGGAAGTACAGATGGATTCTCAATGACCGAGATCGGGAACATGTTACATTCTCAGCTCACACGTCTCCGTCATAACCCATTTATTTGTCGAGTTCAATGTGTGTCATCCACCCGCAGTGACCCCTCGTAGCGACCGCAACAATGTAACTGATACGAAAGTGAAGACTGGAGTGACATTTCGTATAACAGAAGTTAACACTGCTGAATGATACACGACAACTGGGAAGCACTATGGCGAGTCAAAAGTCTGATACCTCGTCTGGAACGTTATAACAGACATGATGCGCTTAGTCTGAAAAACAGGACTTAACTCGTTTTACTAGGCGAGAAATTTTTCCACTAGACTTATGCACTTGTCAATTGCCCTGTCAGGGTGAGTCAGTTGTCAGATGTGGGTCATACAATTCACGGACATAGACGCACACAAAAAATCACTTTTCCGACTTACAATTCTTGGAAAATGACCCACTCTCAAATCATCCTCTCCCATTGACCTACATGATTAACCAAGTGAAATGACATACCCCTGAGTCACGTTTTTGACTGACAATTCAGGAAAAGGGACACATACCTGAGTCATTTTCTATTTGACGATGACTCACACTTGACTGACCACGCCAGGGGTTTAGTGCATTATTACAGAGTATTTCGGAGTCATATATTTCAATTCCATAAGCATAAAGGTAATCATTCTATTTAAATTCCAATCCGTCTATGTCAGGACAAACTCCTGGTTGAGAAGAACTCTGTGTGGTCATCAAATGTAGCTGTCTCTTTATATAGTTACTGGTGCAATATTCCTACGTTGCGTAGTAAACCAAACATTTATTTTGTAATATACGCATCTGTTTCGTGAAGATTGACATGGGTATGATGGTAGCGCGTATAATAACAGGGCATGCAGCCTGCATGCATGCCTCTAGTTTAATGCAAGTGACATTTTATATATCACAAAAACACGATATACGGGGTACTTCGTCGAAGATGTGTTAGCATATATTAACAGTACAATACCTAACTAGTTTTATCAGGCAAGTCATTATATAATATTGAACTGAAGAGGAGAGGCATCACTGCTGTGCATCAACAGGCCGGGAAACACGAGTTAACTGCAGTTATTCATACCCAATGACAGATTCACCAGTGTTTTGAGATTAGACTAGATGACGGTGTGTGATATGCTCATTCACTTAGTCATTCACTCCGTTACTCTGACCGTCTCTAACAAAATATGATATGCTTAAATATGTAAGGTATGATATTCTCGATATGCTTGCACATATTTTGTTTTGCTCAGCTTTCTTTGTTTTGTTCAGCCATATATTTTATAGTGACGCTACAGCGTGCTTACAAGATTAGTAGTTATCAGAGAGGATGTAAACAATTGCTGGTTCTTATTCTATTAACAGACGTTGCCGGAATAGCACAGCCATTACCATTGCTAACAGCCTAATATATATCGAGGTTTAATTCGGATAACACTTTGCATTTAAATGTCATAATTGCCTAGTAAAAGGCCATTCTGAAAATATGACGTTGATGTTAATATGTTGCTATTTTGCTGATTGCTTCCAAACCTAAATTATGTTGACATCATTGACATTATTTGGCCAATATTAGTACCCTCGTTATCATCAATTGATTGAAAATCGTAGGAAAGGTTTAGTCTGTCCAATAACTCCGGGAAGTACCAGCCCAATCAGCCTGCTTGACAAAACCTGCAGAGGAAGGGTAACAATTGGGCAAAAATCAATAACTGACATTACTGTACGTTTTGCGTCCATGCTACTGTTTTAAATATAATTCAAATTTCATTCGTAGCCATAAGTATACTTTGCGAGATACTCATTTATGGCGAGTATCAACTAAACGGAATACAAGTTGCTATACGCAATTGTAGAAAGTGTAATTCAAAGTGTATTAAAAACGGCATAACGAACCAGTACCTCTATCAGTAATCGTTCCGTAGCGAGGTATTTCATTTACGCCCCGAATACGACTAAAGTAACTTAGACGTAGTAATTTGTTACATAGATTTGAAACGCGTTGTGGACTGCTTTATTGACAGGTTTGTTGGTTAGCATTTGCATTAGAAAGTATTGTGTTTGCATATCAGCTCAACTTTGTTGAACATACCTTGCCCGATAGCTGACCCAACGACATTTGCATGCTTCTAATACATGCTGAGAGCCAATCGATCCGGTGTTCCTTGCAAGAAATGTCCACGAAATGACACCGGCAAGACGGTCGCTGCATGAACTTTCGCAGAAGTAAGATCATGTGAGGCACCACTGATCAAGTGTCCCCCTATCTCGACTCTCTGAAATTCGTTCAGGTGACAGATATGGGTCATCCGTCTGCTTGAGTAGACATAAAGCACATCAAATGCTTCACGGCATTAATAACTCGATCTCATTGGTTGTCATAAGGAAATGTAAGTTTGGTCTGGTGTCTTTTTATATGTTACGAACGTTATACTCTTCTCGTTGAATAGCCACGAGTAGGCACTAACTGCCTCGTTTGAATAAGTGATCGAGAGAGAGTTTGTAAACAACGATCACGGCAATTTAATTATTCAAGAGGTTGACATTACATAAGGTTCGTTGTCTCCATTCAACAGTTCGAGGAACTTCGTTGGAGATTCGCCAAGGCCTTTACAATACGCTGTCTTCATATATAGCCTTCGATCTTTCTTATTGTAATACCGCCCATTTCGAGTATACTGTCGATGCCTGTACTGTACTGCCAGGCAACACAGCTGCAGAAGACGCATGTTGCAAAAATACCGAAATAGTTTTTGTAGTGGATCGACAAAAGTAAATTTCGGTCGTTATATGGTTGAAATCGAGAAAATGAAACGTTTACACATTCGTCATAGATTTGGAGTAGAGCAAGAGTTCACACGGTGATGTGCAATGTTACTCGCTCACAAAATAATTCACTTCTTCCCGTCAGACCGTTCTTGTTTGACTATCAGTAAACAACGTATTTCAAAAAGCGGCTCGAGCCCAGACGTGCAATGATATATTAGTCTCAAGAAGTAAACAGCATAAGTGAGTCCTCAGAGTAATTATGCTCCGAACAAGATGAAATATCCAGCCTGAAATTGCAAAAGAGCAATACGGTTTTAGTGAAGAGTCATGAATTGAAAGAAGCATAGAAATGCTACAAACTATCAACATGGAAAGCAAGGACTTGAGGCCTATCACAAACCAACACTGGGAGCAACCGGCAGCAGTGAGAGTCGTAGCTGCCATATTATAATGCAGAGGGGCGTGCGACATAGGTGTATGTGCGCCCAAGGTCCTTCCAGTCTGTACAGCGAAGTTATCATGCGTGAAATTGAAGAAGAAAGACGGAGCATGATATATTTCCGCAACATCAACAACCCACAATATATCGTGTTGAAAAGTTATTTCGAGGAACAACTGCAGATAATACTGAAAAGGGAAGTGCAAACCAGCAAAGATGAGGGCGTCAGCCAACACCAAGACGACGGAAGACGGAACGTGGATAGTAATACTTAGTGATATTTACATTGATAGACAATCGTTTAAACAAGTCAACAAGTCCAAGTACATGGGCAGCATTGGACATCGGATGTCAGATGTGACATTCAAATAATCGCATGAACGGGTATGGTCGAGGAGGCATTCCAACAACTGAACCATATCCTCGTTAACACCCAAATAAGGAGGGACACCAAGCTAAGAATCAATGATTGTTATGTATACTCCATAATAATATATTGATGTGAAACCTTGAGTGTCAGGCTGAACAGGCGAATAAACACAATGCTGGTACTTTCGACATATGCTAAAAATCAGTCTTCCCAATGAAAAATAGGACAATTCCGAACGAGACAGATGGAATCACTCAGTCAAACTACCAGAGAGAACATCCTGCTGACATGCACAATTTAAGGACGCAGATGCAGGGGCAGACAGAACAAGACTCATTTAACAGCGGATAGCAACGGAAACGGTTCGTTACTAAACCAACTTCTGCATCAAGCAATAGACGATGTCTATAACAATGTCCAAGGAGGATGAGGTACCCACTAGGTGGATAGAATGGTCTCTTTAAACATGATTGCCTTTGGTAACGTTCCTTGTATCTCTTGGGATCTAATATCTCGATAAGATTGTCTGCAAGGTCACCCAACCTAACATTTCCAAAGAGATACAAGGTGAGCAAAATCTGATGCTGATATAACGGATTGATATCCTATAGGCTACGCGCATACATTGCAAACATTCAACATATCTTTAAATAAACAAAGACCAATCTCTTGAATGTGTGAATTTGCACTAATGATGCACTTCCAGTACGAAATACCTCATGGTGGGGTAGCAACGTGTGTCAGGGGATTCGGTGAAGGGATACATTCCAAATGGTGTCCGTTTGCATGTGTGTGTGTGTGATGTGTGTGCGTGTTTGCATGTTTGATAGTGTTTTGCAAATATCTTGGGAAGTTTGGAATGACCACATTTGTTCAGATTCTACCCAAATCGTTACAAAATTCATAGTCCCTTTTAGGATGGGGGGGGGGGGGATATAATTTGATGTATATAATTTGAGTGAAAACAATATTCGGGGATTGCAATGGCCAAGTGATTTTGAATCTTGCAACACAATACAATACAAAGTGAAAAACAATGGTTTTGGTCAAAATTACCCAAAATTATTCATGTTTCAGCGTTCAATATACGAACCAATATTCAATTTGTAAAATTTTGACTGTTCTGATCGGCATCAATTTCTGCGACTTTCTTTTGTAATTGAGAAACAACACAGTGTAGACTCACCAAATGTTTTTATCAAGCCTATTTTGAAATTGAACGAGCAATAATTTCTGAACTATTCTCAGATTCTATTCGTGGCCCATTTGACTTTTAATTTAGTCAATTTGGCTAGATTATCTTATTGTTAAAAAAAATACGACTATGCCTCTTCCGTTCCCACCTTAGTTCAACTTGGCCTCGTATGTCATATTGGAATTGAGATCCATTATTGGTATAATGAAATATAATGAAGAATAATGAATATTTTACCACGCCTGTTTTATTATTATGCGAGAACTGTCAATGATATATCAAAATTCGATTCAAAACACCATTATTTTATTTGGTGTTTCATTCTATCCGAACTTTATTCAGTTTTGAGTTCTGGCAGTTTTCAGTAAGCATATCATGTCATATCAAGCCTCGTTGTTAAATTAGGGAAAGCACTTCTTTTGATGATCATGTCTTGCGACGAAACATGATACTGAATAGCACACCGAGTCGCAATCACTTCACTCCATATGGTCTGTCCCCTTGCGATGGGTGGTCATAATATGCATATTCTCTACCGCATATCGTTCAGGTCGATCTACTTGAATTTACGTCGAAAAGAACTATATACATCTTCCAGATAACGGACCTCACGTCCGTGCTCATCACTGAGGCCTTTCTATTTTTCGACGTTGTTGCCTTGTTTTGACATTTCGAATTGTTCGGGGCACACATAGGAACATTCGTCGTTGCATGACGTCACGACCGACCTTAAAATCATCCCACGATACATCGGAACCAGTTTTGCATTGCCATATGATAGTGAGGCTATACCGTATCGATGTCGTATTGCACTGGGATGGTTTTTCGTCGTGACGTCATGCAAACGTCGCTGTCGCTCTTCCGCGAGTTGCTGCCATAAAATAACGCCACTTTAAGACAATCAAACCTCAAACTAGCTGGAACCAGTCAATGAGACGATCACAATTACTTACACAATATCTACTAATATGTAATGTTCTGGCGACGTCAAGGGGTGACGCACTCTCCACGTTGCAATTACTGTGTTGATTCAATTTATGTGAGATCCGAAGCAATCCGCTCAATTTCAAAGAATGTTAGTCCCAAGTCACATTTCCTTTTTGCAGATTTGAAAATCAATATCCAGCTAGTCTATCATTCGAAGTAATGAAGTCAGAAAAACACGAATGAAAGAAAATACATTGCTGAATGGCCGAACTATTATTGGGCAAACTTTGTTCAAATACTCCGTTCTGTTCCATAGTTATTCATGTCGTATGCCTATTGTGCTTGCCCTGCTCTCCTCCGATTATTTGTTGCACTGTCTCCGCTCTCCCCCTGACAACATTGGTTATAAATATGCAAGTTCCTCGAGGCCCCATCTTGAGTCTTCAAGGTTGCGAATATATCACAAATCAACCTCTGTAATCTATATGGATTTACTTCACATAAAACTGCCGCCAGATCGATCAACAGAAACATTAATGATCTCATGTGCGTACTTCATCTGCTGGGGCCTGTGGGTACATGCTGTAATCCATCCGGTTTCAAATGTTTCCCCTTGACGGTATGGATAAGGTTACCCTTGTGTACCCCAATGCGAATAAGTCACCATGCCAGGTATGCTAAACTGATATCAAGGTTAATATCATGCCCAATGCCCACCGCGGGTCCCGTGCTGACAGGACGGGGTCACCCATCGGGAGGCACGCCGTATGCCCGAAGGAGCGCAGTTGACGGTCACGAATCAGGGAGCTAACCTTCACCATCCTCAAGGATCCAAGGTTACGGCGGAGTGAGGAAGTGGAAAAACGGTATCCGCCTGAGCCTAGCCGTGAGCGTTCACGCAAGAGTATAGCAAGACTGGAAGCACATTAAACTGAAGACACGGAGTTTGGTACCTCTGCTCAGATATATAGTGACCGCCACACGTCATTATCCAGTGACCTCATGACACCGTATGGCAGCCCGTGTCGTCTACTGACCTCAGGCTCGCAAGACACAGTGGCACTAATGAAACTACCAAGGTAAAAGAAAGATTCAGTGACATGAACGCTCTCATTTAACACCTGCACTTACTCAACAGCGCTATCTAAATAATCACCAAAGGACTGGATCTCGGTCCTAGTCCATGACACGTGAAGTCCCAACGGATTAGCCTCGCAACTAAGTGTTCCGAGGGCATCCACCAGGGAATCTACGACCTCAGCAAGCAAAGCAGCAGCATCTGCAAAGTTCAGGTCAGAAACCCTGAAATCACCAAGTGAAACCCAACAATCTGTGACACTCACAACCCTCTCCATAAACCAGTTCATACAGGTTTTGAAAAGTGTAGGAGGTAGCGTGCTACACCTGTATGTTGCTTGGCAATAGTGGACTACACACGATCGGGATTACGAGTGGTAGGACTCGTATAGTGCTAATGCTATAAAATGAGACCGCTGGAAAACCCTCTGCAAGCGGCCCCACGGGTATTTCTCAAGATTGTGGTGCAAATGACGGTTTCCTCATATATGGTGCCAATTCACTGGACTATCTACGCACAACAGATGTACGGTGGTCAAAGTCTTTTGTCATGGCAGGAGAAGAACTGAGGTGTACTTTCACTGGGCGTTCATCGAACTGAAATCTGGTATGAGGAGTATTATGTTTATGAGATGATCTGGCACAACAGTTCCTCTTTCTGCAATTATGATCTAGGCTGAAGTATCCTATCAGGCATGAAACAACTGGGAGACTGTGACTGTAATAACGGTGAAGAAAATGAGGAAAGTAAATTCCGTACCAATGTATAACCGCGAGAGATTCTAGTCAGCAACTTCAGAAAAATGTTGTAGAATATCCGAATTTGTTCGCCTGCTATAAAATAGAGCAAACACTGCTCGCCTGACCTGTGGATAACTTATCGTAGAGCCACTAGTCACCATCGAGGGAAGCGCTCCCTTTTGGATAGTCCTCCTGAATAGTAGTTTCAGCATGTTTTCATCTCTGACGTTTTTTAAAGAATGTTTCTGACCAGGTCTGATAACAGATCACTGTCAAATGAGAAGACGGTGACCGGAGGGTATAGATTGACACCCCTCAGTACAAGGGTAATTTAGTGTAATATCCGTCCCATTGGTTGTCACAAATTGACGTGTCCAGTTGTGTTTACATAGGTCAATGCCCATATCATAATATTAATACTATTTTTTGCTTAACGGGATCTCTGTGTGATTGAAGTGCTCTGAATGAGCTTGAATAAATTCGCCATCATCCCACACTCCGTGTAGAGTGATGATGTTGAAATTCAATGTTCTCCCATGAACACAAAGCTGATTGACATAAAGACAGTGTGCGGTGTGTCCAATCATTTTTCGTTAACTGGAAACGAAATAACCACTGGTTGCATGCTTCGTGGAATCATTCATAGCAACAACGGCTTTTCGTACTCCCGATTCATTTATTTCCAACATAGAGATGTTATCAAGATCCAAGAGGCCATAACATAGATGATAAGGCATTTCTATGGATAGGTCTATTGTCACGTGGAACACTTATCACGAGATCCCACCCCGAGTTCTTCCCCTGTCGCCAACAATAACAAACGCTTCGATGTAATATTGACCCCAGAAAACGAAGCAGTGGTACCACTGAATACTCAAAATCAAAACATGAGTCATAACTCTTACTCAAAAACAATAACGTCAATTACTTCGAGCCCCTCTTAACTGAAACACAGGCTACTGCTGAAATTGTCCCTAATTAACTTTCCATTCTTAATCCCCTTGTAGAGATGCACTCCCCCTTCGTCTAGATCCTTATATAGATAACCCCGAAGTGTTCAGTATATGTAAACTCTCAGTGTCCACTTCTCGCACGCGATAGGCCTTCACCCTACTGGAATGCCGATACCGCAGTGGTCATCCGTTAGCCACTATCGAGTAGCACCCGGTCACGTCCGTAGTTTCCTACGGACGTCCCCACATAACTGCAGTGGGCCCAGTATCTTGTAACCACGCTACTATGCTCTAAAACAATTATGCAGACTCCAACTAGAACTAGAGGGCTAGGCCCCGCTGCAAACCTTGACCCCAACTCGTAGAGTAGCCTCGGTCTTCTGCCTGACCCAGAGAGTGTTGAGCCCTCCGTCTCGACCAGAATAACGCTCGGACCAGTATTGCTCCAGGACGACCAGCTCCAGCCAGAATAACGCCGAGTTGACCATGACCGGTGACAGCTAAGAAAGGCCACGAGACCTCCGTCCCAATGATGCAGGAAAATGTAATGCTGACGACGTCTTGGTCGAAGGCTCTCCGCGGAGTGACAGGCAATACACCACAATGTCCCCCAGCCTTCCCTTGTTGCAACCAAGCACGAAATGACGTACACATTACCGCGCAGCGCTCGTGTCCCTGCACTACACATGTATAAACTAGCGCAGTTCAGACTTCGCCTATGAAGTTAGTTAGGCCTAGCCTAGTCTAGTCATCGATCATTCCGTTGTGCTACAGTGAGTTCCACAAACCTCCACACTAACCTGAACAGGACTGTGCATTTAAGTCGCTGTACTTCCCTCCACTTCAGTCCTTGTCTCGTCCATTGAAAAATTGTGTACAAAGTACACACTGCATGCGCGTACGTTTGTGCATTGCAACTGTGCATGCAAGAACAAAAACATTGTTTTGAGTCTGATTCTTTGACCTTTTTAGAGTTTTTGACAGGGAAAAAACTCCAAACCAGATTGAGATCATATTTCACATTAATAAAAGTTGGATCACAAAGTTCCATGTGATTATTCCTCGATTTGCGCTTGTGATAGCCCCAGCCGGGCCCAGTACGCTAGCGTCCTGGACATTTAAACATGCTGGTATAGGGTCGGGCGATGACGTTAGTGTACTTACTGTAGCACAACGGAATGAAGTGGAGGGAAGTACAGCGAATGAAATGTACAGTCCTGTTCGAGGACTAGCCTAGTCCATAACTAAGACTGTGAGCTCGTACCTCACCGCACAATGAGGTTTGTGTGACGTACTGAAATAACGGAATGGGCAAGGATTAGCCTAGCCTAACGTTAGGCCTAGGCTGCTTGGAAGTAGGACCACAGGCACTGTATAACTATAATGGGTCCCCCACATTTCGTAATACCCCTACGCTTAGCCTAATGTATAGGAACTGTGTACAAATCTCTAGCCTACAGGCCGGGTAACCAAATTGGGACTCCCCTATAAACTCGTATTAGTATTCATTAGCCTAGCCTGTGTACGTGATAACATGGATTTAGCATATATTATTGAGGAAGGCCTAGCCCCAGGTGAAAAACTGATTTCATGAGTTGGTTCCCCGGCAAAATATAGCCTAACTCTAGGCCACTGTCGTTTCGAAGAACTTGACATAACTTAGGCCTAATGAATTTAGTCAATTTACATACAAGGCAGTATCGTCTGATCGTGTACCGACAATTTGCACAACAGGCCAGGGTATGATATTTACGAGTGCCTGTGGCTAGAACACGGTAGTAGGACTACTATGCTAATACTAATAGCTGACTGTGCCGGAGCCAAATGTTACTATAAGCCTAAGTCAGAACTGCCTGGGAGAGTAGCACGGTCATTAATTGACACCGCCAGCACTCCCATAGAAAAGCGGCGAAAAGAGTTTGTGTGGGGGGGGGGGGGGGATATATTGTCGAGCGATTTCAACAGGGACAATGGAAATCGCACTGATTAGTGGATGAGCCAGGCCCCGCCACTCCCTCCCAGTAGTGTCATGAGGGTTGTTGCAGGCGGTAGTGACAGACAAGGCTGCGATTTGTGTTGGTGATTGATAGGGGTGGGTGGTCCAGCAGGATGAGATCACTACCTAAGCGGAGTGGAACCACACCGTACGTGGTGACCACAGTTTGGCACATATGGTCGTGAATATTTTTGGGTCCCGAAGAGTCCCCTTCATTGCAGGACATTATTTCCCAGGCTGCTGAGACAGTATCAAAATTTCCTACTCCATTGTTCAACTGAACACTAATTGGGTAATACTAGCAATGCTACCTATCCTCCATCTCCAGA
>JAODTT010503071.1:0-12209 GCA_025400115.1 Pentamera pediparva
GAATAGCGAACAGTTTTTATTGCGCAATGTTATAAGCAAAATGCTTCATTTATCTTGATTTTAGGAGAGGCCTTTGATGTTGACATGTTGTTCCTTGCTGGAGTTCAGTCTTATCTTATGCTCAGACTGCTCAAAAGTCAGAACAGAACCATCAACTGTATCAGTCATTATCCGAGTGCCGCGAGTGGTCGGACGGGCAAACACCGACAAAAACACTGCATCTATTCTTGGGCAACAGTCGACTCCGCCCCCATCCGTCTGAGCAGTGAGCGAACGACCGTAGCAATGCCGCATGAAGCGCATAAACAGACTTGCACAGTCCCATTGCCTCTCCAGATCGTTCCATGGACCCATCCTCCACCCATCCATCCACTGAGATATCCGCAAAGCTGCCCCAAGTATGGGCCGTGACCGGCCCTGCATGGCCTGACTGTGCCAACAGGCAGGGGCGTAGCGAAGGTTTTTTCTGTTGGGGGTGGGAACTCGATTTGCCGACGGATCTGGAAGTAGTGACTGAAATGGGGAAGGGTCTAAGGGGAGAATTTCTAGTTTTGAAACGTCCTTAGATGCGATCTGGTGCCTAGTTTAAGTAAGATTTGGCAACGTAGAATTCCCATTTCGATATTATTTTTTTATGGCCGTCGGCAAAATAACTTGAATTAATTGGACAAAAAAAAAAAGCATTCCGGTACCTTATATTGAAGAGTAGATTAAACAAACCGCAGCTTGAAATTAGAAAGTCAGACTCTGATTGCTGAACATTTGTGAATGTATTTAGGCTTTGCCTATATGAGCGCCTTTCGGGCTTAAACCATCACAATGAGTATATGTTTACCTTCAATTCGAACATTTATTTGTTGGAAAGTTCTTCCATCAATATTTTCAGTTAGAGCAATACCTCTCAACAATATGAGACCGCATGAGTTCTTGGAAAAATAGAACAAGGAACTACAGGTGTTACTTGCATCTGGCTATCGAATACATCATGGGTGCGTAAACCAAGTACCAGTTCTGTCGTAAGCTACTGGAGTCGAACCCGTCGTTTCTTCAATAGACTGCACTTCTTTGCAACTTTGCCAATCTCAATCTGATCGCCCGAATCCTTTTCACATGCTGAGAACATGAGTCCACCGGAGTCCGGTGTCGGTCATGGAAGTCCGCAAAACACTCTTGACGAACTTGAGTCCGTTCATTCGACGCAACGGTGACAGTGGCGGTTAGCATAAGTCGAATAGCTCGCCGTTTGCTAAACCCAGTGCATCTTTGTTTGCTTCACTTGTTGCAATTACCTCGGACAGTTCATATCTTGGGGACATAGTTCAGCTAGAACCGAAGCTCTGCCATGAAGGGCTGATGGGTCTGGAGCATGGGCAAGTGGAAAGAGTTCAGCAATGGATGGTGCTTCCGATGCATCAATTGGTGGTTGCATGCAGGAGAACAGAGGCGTTATGGGATCTTGAAACTGAACTAACCTGTTCCCGAATTCGTGATATGTGGACATCGAGGACTTCTTTGAACTGCTGTCTATATAATGCGACGAATTGCGCGAAGCGTGAGACGGACATTTGAGTCAGGTCTGTCATCGAGTCGCCTTGGGACCCTCCGTTGACGGTGGTGACAGCCTGAATTCAGCTCATGGTCGATTCCAAGATGCTCCGCAAAATGGCATGACGCCTCAATCCCATCGTTCATCGTCTGGTCATTCCCCCGAATTTGATCCAGAACCCTCGTTGCCTCCTCAACAAGAACCGCTGCATCCAAGACATTCAGCTCGACTTCCTGGAGCTTTTCAACGAGATGTTTGGACTTGTACTTCCTCGACTACCGTAAATGGTACGGTCAGTTCACAGTTAGCCTATACGTATACAAATTACCGAAGCGCTCAATGACTCGGACTCGTGGGCTACGACCCATATGCGGAAGCCTTCAATTTCATTTCGTTCAGTGAGTTGCCGGCTATTCTGGAACTCGCCTAACACTCTAGCTGAAGCTAGCTATACCGACGGCTGTGACCAGGGCCGGATTTACTTTTGTGGGGGCCCTGGGAACAGATTATTGTGGGGGCCCTCGACCACAATCCTCCACAAGATAACAACGGTTCGATCTGCGGGCATGGTAAGAGTCCCCCCTCCCCCTTCACGCAAACCACCAGCAAGATTGACTCTATGGGTTATCTTCTTAGGAGCAAAATATCACCGTAAATGTGCTCCTTTTCCCGTACTAATGTGGTCCTCGTGTGACACGGATGAATCCCGCTCTCATCGTTCATCGGTATCGGTACTGCCCCATGTCACGCTCTGAGGCACGCTCAAACACCTGCTCGATAATTATGGTGAACCACTGCCAGTTGCGAACCATGCGTGGCCAAGTGAAACAGGATATCATATGTTTAACATCCTCCTGTGATCAGCTACCTTGGCTATTGTACGGGCGTCCATTCATCATTTCGAATACCACGACGCGGCCGTAGTATCCAAACGCGCGCGAAGCGCGCAAAAAATTACACATTCTTCGGATTTGATAACATATTTGGACATTAACTAGAAAATACTGTTAGCTAAATTTCTTGTACGATACTATCAGCTATTTCTTTCACTTTGGTCTCTTCTTCTCCCAAATTTTGCGTATGTTACTCAACGTTTTTAGAAAGCGTCCGAGGGGCCCCATTGGCTGGAGGATCCCAGTTAGCACGGCCCGTGTCCATAGGTGTTACGATACTGGCACCAGGGAATATATCCGGCTCTGAACATGTTCTGTGCTTTATGGCCCTAACTTGGAAGGAATGATGCGAACCTTTCTACCGGTGTGATATTCCTCATGTACCTGACAAACTGGATATGTTGATTCAAGTGAATATGTTGATTCAAGTGAGGTTATCCAAGACTCGTTTTTCTTTAATTCCTAATCATGTTCCATCAGAAATACAAGATAAGTTTTCATTAGATCAGTTTAAAGTCTGACTGTACTGATCCTTCCAACAGTGCACCCCGGGCCTATTAAAAGGCAAGAAGCGACAGCCAACATGAGGGAATTTGACAATATACAATCTCTCATAGTTCGCACAGTTGATGCCTGTGGATATAGTGTGGACTGGAAAACTCCACGTCAAATTATGACAATGTAATTTTTGTGGGGGCCCCCTCTCTTGTGGGGGCCCCTGGGCACGTGCCCCTCTGGCCCATGCTTAAATCCGGCCCTGGCTGTGACGTTATCAGGTATTTGCCGATAGGTTTTTAACTTGTGGGCGTCGGGTGATTGATTATTGAGTTTATCACACGAAGAACTGGAAAGTTGAAACAACCGATAAAGAAACTCGGCCTGTTCTCCTTTTCTATATTCAGCTTTCCTTGTTTCCCTTGTGTAGCCGCCACCGCCGTCTCCGCCGCCGTCTCCGCCGTCTCCTGGAACAATAGGCGTTAGCCAGGGACGTAGCTAGGGTCAGACGATTGGGGGGGTGAAAAATGTACAAAATTCCGACTGACAAACTAAAATTCCAACTGAGTGCAAGGGTGTCTGGAGGGCCCAGGGGCGTCGCCTGGGGTGAGTGATTGAGGGGGGTGTGGGAGGGCACATCACGATCCACCATCTAAGCGGAGCGCCACCATAGGTTGGCGCGGAGCGTACCCGCAATTTGTTACTGAACTTGGTGAACTGAATATATGGGAGCGGGCGGAATATTGGTTCCCCCAGCCAAATACTGATGAACTGAAGGTCAATAGGCCCAGCAGTACCACGAATAGACGCACACGTAGACATGCATGACACACACTTTGTACGGATCGAATGACAACCTAGACAATAGGGAGAGTCATGCGCGCGGAGCGCGCGAAATTTTCAATATTTTCCATTCAAATAGGTGTTAATTTGTCCCCAATATCTGAAACTATCACGAAAAATACACATCACCCCGCCACCTACAGAACGAATCGCTTTAATCGCGTTTCAGGACGATTTTATTTTTAATTACAAAATTCTTCAGAAGGGGGGGGGGGGGCTGCCCCCTTTAAATCCGCCCCTGTACATGCTTCTTGCAAAGATAGCTAAAAGTGAGATGTTTGCATAGATTACCTGTCGGACGTTCGACCTTTATCTTGGAATGCTAGATGTGTGACCGTGGATGGACACTGACGGCAAGTACTCATTGGTAACGAAGGTTGCTTGGAACTTTCGCATTCCAATAATGCACCTGGCACCCCACACGAGTACCCCCACCCCAAAAGATCTGAGCCAACTTCCTGACAACAGGGTCATCAAGCGTCAAGCGTCAAGAAGCGATATATTCCCAGTGGGTGTGAACATAGGTAAAACGCCGGGCGTGAAGCACGCGAAAAGCGAGAGGAAGCGAACAAATAAGATGTATAAGTTTCAATGTGAGGGTATGATGAAGTGCACTTCTGGGTGTGAGACTAACCTGGACCTCCGTCGGGAAAATTGGTACCTCTGTCAGGTAATTCCTGGCGCCGCCCCGCCGTAAGCAGAACACGTAGTCATCGAATATCACCTCACCGCCACAGCAGATCAGAACCCAACCAACAAATACCGGTAGTCTAGCTATGCATGACTATTGACTATGATCCTGGTTATCTGCGTCTTCCAATCACGAGGCTGTGAGTATGACATTAAATCTGCCCTCTAGATTTTGGATTGCCTGCAGTACTTTTGCTATTATATAGCCTAATCATACACGTGAAATTCACTGTCTAGACTGGGCCATTTTTTTCAACGAGAATTGGGTTGGAAGAGGACCCACCTAATTTCTAGGTCGAATCGAATCCAGATTTGGATCAACATTTTGACCCGTGAATTCAGTAGGTTCCCTCCCCAATTCGGGTCAAAATACTTTCCACAGTGTACGATTGCATTAGACTAGATTTGGGAACTTGGTACGTAGTACATATGATGGTTGCCGAGTATCCGTAGGGTTAGCTCATGATGTCTCCCCTGAATTTAATCCTAATCGAGATATTTTGACACCTGGCGATCCAGAGAGAGTATACGTTTCCTATCCCACGCTTGCTGATGTTCCATACTTCCTATTTACACACGACGTATTTCCAGGTCAATTGCGTCTACTGAATGAAGATGGTGACCAAGGTGAAGGTCGCTTAGAGGTGTACTACAACGGGACCAGGGGCTCGGTATGCGACGATTTATGGGACGACGCTGATGCTGGTGTCGTATGTCGACAGCTGGGGCATGGGTCGACGGGGACAGCGGTCTCCGGGTCTGTTTTCGGGCGAGGGAGTGACAATATCTGGTTGGATGACGTCCATTGCAGCGGGAACGAGTCGTATCTCATCGACTGCGAGCATCCTGGCTGGGGAGTGGGCGATTGTTTGAGGTCCGAGGCCGCTGGTGTACGGTGTAAGACTGGTTCGTGAACCTTTTTTTTTAAACTTTTTCTGTTCAAAAATATTAGGAGGAAAAGGGCTCCGTTACCGTAATTAGATTACGACAGGGTGGTCTGACCTTATTTATCTCCCAGGTCTGTTTGACTGATATGCGCACTGCGTGTGGAACATTACCCGGCGTCCAGTGGAGTGAGTAATTTCCCCTCAGTAGGTATCCAGTATATGAGGGAAGTCTACTTGAGCTGTACTTACGATTGTTGTGCAGGAACACGTATTTCGTTACTTGAAATTCTAGCTGAATCCATCAAATAGAAGATCGCATCTCGATCTTCAAATCGAGTATTCGTCTACCCATGAATTCTACCCAATAGACATGAAATTGGATTCAGGATTAATTGTAGTGAGATTGGTTCATGGCAGGTTCGTAAATTTCAAATCGTAAGAGTTTTTATTCGTATACTCCATAACAGAAATTCCATCCTGTGATATCGACACATGCATGAATGGAGGGAGCTGTATCACCCAAGACACCGACTTCGTATGTGCCTGTCGTCAGGGGTACATCGGTAAACGTTGTGAAATTGGTGAGGATTTGGTTTAAAAATTGATCGATTGTTTAGTGTAAGTGTGTTTTGATCAGTAGCAGCAGTAACTGATATGTACTTTCGATATTTGCGAAAGATGAATAAAATGAGTCGATTACTGCAGCCACGCCAGCCGGATAGGGACGTCAGAAAGTAGGCTCAGAAGCAACGACGAGGCTCCAGCTCTGAAATGCATCAAATTAGGTCTTGGTGCTCTTACACCAAGACCTAATGTTTCACCTACTCGTGTGTCCCTCTGTTAATTCTACTATTTTTACTCGCGGTTGTATTTTTCTCTATTCGCTCACCTCACCCCCAGCAATAGTCAGAGATAACATTTTGTAAGCGCTATCCACGATAATGCACAACAAATAACTCTTCCTACATTTTCCCTGTACTCCTCTCTACACATAGAGGGGGGGGGGGTGGGGAGAGAGAAGGAAAGAGAGACCGGGTGGGGTAGGGAGAGGAAGGGTGGGGGATCATTTGTCAGAGAATGAATGACTATAACAGGTGACGTTTCAAACATCGTGCGTTGTTTTGTCATTAGTTTTGATGCATCAACTGCTTCCAATAAGAAAAATTAATACATAGCCTGATTAGTATCATTTGCAGGTATTTCATGCCAACTAACCGCCATTTTGTGTCTCAAGTTCAAGTGCCATTTACCGCCTACAACGATTTGACATAGTTACTTTGGCCAATGTGTTCGATGAGAAGCTCTGCCAATATATATGAGAAGCTGTGAAGTGGTCGAGGCGTGGCTGTGAATGTGAGAATCGAAGAAAGCATGATAAGTGTAAGGAAATGAGGAAGTGGTGAGCCTCAAATATAGATATTGACAGTTTGCACGTTGCTTGACTTCTTGACGAACAAATGAAACCTGACATTTCTCAAACCGCCATTTCAGATGACTCCCCGTGTTTGAGCGGTCCTTGCCTCAACGATGCAAGGTGTATCAACCAAGCAGCAGGATATATCTGCGTCTGCCGATGGGGGTACGAAGGACAAAACTGCGAAACTGGTAAGGTCAATAAAGTACATAATCAAGACTATGTTTTCATTTTGTTATCCTAATTTCATAACAATAGATAACTTATTCCCATATTCCATGTTTAAAATGTGGCTGCTCTTATCGTACGACAAGGAATGAAAGCAATATTAGGAAGAAATAAATATTTTACAGAGTTTGTTTTGTCTATGTTTTGGTAGTGGATTTTTCCATTTCAGCTCTATTTTTGACCGGTAAATTGACAACCTCTTTTTGATATACATGATTACCACAGGTGCGATGCTGAATAAAACAAACAAACAATACTTTGCCATGTTCCTTATTATTCAACAAAATAGAATGGGTTATTATGGGTTTTTTGTTTACGAAAGCCAATCACACCTGTCTGAAATTGAACATTGGTTTGTCTGAAGTTTTAAACGAAACATACGATCAACTT
Source organism: Pentamera pediparva (assembly GCA_025400115.1). NCBI lineage: Eukaryota > Metazoa > Echinodermata > Holothuroidea > Dendrochirotida > Phyllophoridae > Pentamera > Pentamera pediparva. Next base: position 7,387 of record JAODTT010503071.1, read on the forward strand.
TATCTCCAATTAATAGAAAACGGCAACAATATCTACGGCCGCCTACGACCAACTTACTTCTCTATCTTTAGATATTGATAAAATGACTGGTTGTTACTAATTGCGTTATGGACCCAGCCAATATAACAGTAACATGGCGACTTTACGTGACACGTTTTGGAACAAACAAAAAACAAAACAGCTGACTGCGAACAGTTGCAAACCGACTGTCGTGTATGTAATTGCCTAATTGCCCTTAACATCGGTTATATCGGAATTGAATAGTAGAATATCTAGCACATTGGTCATCTTTTCCCTGATCGCCTCACACAGAGTTTCCACCATGCCTTAACGACACGTGCCTGAATGGAGGAAGCTGCATTGCAGAGGCCAACGGTTTCACCTGTGCTTGCCAACAAGGTTTCGATGGACACCAATGCGAGATAGGTATGTCTGACTGATCGCCCGTACGAAGATGTCTATATAAAGTTAGAATTAGACAGAATTTCATACAGGAATGTCCACTTTTGCACGCACAGACACCACTCTATCAAAAACTGATTTCCATTTCCCACTGGCACCTCAGGTTTGAGCGGTGATCGAAACTGGCTAGTAACCATCGGGAAGGCCCTATAAATATAGTAGAGGTGTTGTCGTCACTCTCGAATGTCCATCTGGGTGACGTATCGCTGGGAGTGCCCTAGCCCGATGTGGTCTACCGGGTCGATGAGGGTGTGAGTGGGAAATAGGCAATGTCCTTAAAGAGGCAATGCCGTCTCATAGTATCCCTCGAACAATCGACGTTGCCGTTTGCACGACGTCATGACGAAAAATTGTATTGACATATCATGAAAAATGATATACCGTAATCGGTATCTAATTGCAAAAGGACAATTTTGTTCATCGTGGCGTCATGCAAACGCTGCCGTCGCTTTTTGGCCAGTAGCTATATCAATTACCTCTTTAACGTGTATTGCCAGAGTATGTTCGTGGGTATGCGTATGTGTATGTTCTGCTAGCTATTATGAATGCTGTGTAATTAGCGCTCGATTTGAAGAGGATTCGCTCCCCCATCTGTCTCTCGGATCCACCCTGGGTCGAATTCGACGAGTAGGTACCGGAAACATCGTGTAAAAATGTTTTTACACCGCGAGCGAAGTAAAACAGAGCAAAGCAAATGGAAAACCAGATGACGCTTGCTGCATCCACACCGCGGGTGGGCGGAGCAGAGAGTCTCGAGCGGTTCGCTCGCGTCCCGATGAACATATTGCTGACGCATTAAATTTGCTCGTAACACTCGGTGAAAATGTTTCACGTACATAATTTACATCTCATTACTATTAGCTTCTCGCTTGCTAGTTTTCGCTGGTGAAAACCATCAATTTTTTTTGTTATTTTCAACGCTTTAGCGTCTTTTGCTCGAAGCGTAATCGCTCAAAACGCTTTCGTTGTGGAGGCACATTGAAATTGACTCGTCACGAGCGGTTGCACGTATAATGATCTCGTCATAGTCACACGAGGCGTTGAGCGCTGGGCACTGAACGCATAAAAAAGTCGATATATATTTGTTTCGAAAATAATTGAGAATATTCCAGATAATGGACATCCAGGTTGTCGTGCATTGCCGCAAAAGCAACTTACTGATAACTAGGTGTTTATATATTGTTATAACCACAGTGACAATGTACAATTGACAACGTGTTATTGCATTGCAGACGTTTCTCCCTGTCAGAGCACCCCTTGTCTCAATGGTGCTAGATGTATATCTCAGCCTTTCGAATACATCTGCGTCTGCCCGATTGGATTCAGTGGGTTGCAATGCGAAGAAGGTGAGTGTTAGTTTGGACTCTTTTTCATTTTCGCGGGATTCATGATAAAACACACACCGATGCATACTTAACCACACAGTTGGTATGGCTAAGATCGTACTGAATCCTACATGATGATTTTTATATTGCAATCTCAATTGTATCCAGCCTGCCTTGCATTATAAGGAATCTGATAGGGAAAGTGATAGGTAAAGTGTTCGATATATCACGCAATATACACACGTTGTTTCATGAGCACCACGTCATGGTTGCTAAGGCTGCCTACCCATGTTAAATTACCAGCTTTCAACAATAATGTTCGGCAACAGCTTGAATATGCCTCCCGGGTTTTGCCTTCCTGATACCGCCGGAAAGAAAAGATTGAGAATGTTCAATCCAGATCTGCTAGATTTGTCTCCGTTCGTTCCATTCGTACCAATAGTAAAAGTGAAATTACATAATTCCTAAGATGGAACACTCTTGGGTCCAAGAGATTTCACTGAAACTATTACTATCAATAAATTCTACACAGCAAACTAGCTGTCTCTACCCACAGTATGTATCGGCCCACACACTATAGTGATTCTAGGCCTAAAACTCAGTCCTTCAGGTACATGGTCTGCCGTGGATGACATCAAGGGGTCATAATTCCCGAGGACCTTAGTTGAATGGAACAATCTCCCCCCAAGCATTGTCAGTTTGGAGAACGAGTGGGCACTCTGACGTCCCGATAATCTTCGTCCCTCTGCACTATCCTGCACCGAATGCCTTATATGGCGCTTCGGAGAATACACACGAGGACGAATACGAGAGAATGATTCAGTTGTATAAACCTACGGTATGTTACTCAATACACACATACAATATCCTCCTCGTCAACAGTACTGACGGAATGAACAGCAGAGGAACACTATTCATAGCACAGGCCTACTATAGGACCAGTTTGTTAGCACAGTAAAAGAATGGCGACTGTCCGGGTAGCACTGAGAACCTATAATTCCGTCCAAAACCAGCTTTATCAGGTGATCAGTTGGACATTCTAGTCAGACTGTCATTCTAGTAAGTAATCAGTCCTTGGACATGAATAACTAGCTTGCAACGAAGGTAAGGACAAGGGAGAAAACTGCAATCCTTGCTTATCTATAAGTGTCAGTTGTTCCTAATACGAATTCCGTTTGAATCAATATTAGACCGAAATCCAGGCTGGTGTCCTGATTTGATGGTTGCAACATACAATTGTCGTCCCTGTTTTTCTGTTCAAATGGTAAACATTTGCTTGTCGGTTTCCGTTGGATATGGGTACATGTCCACAATGTCTGAAACCAGAAAGGTAAGACACTCCAACTTATCATTTGACTGACAAACCATTCGACACTCACAATTAGGCAGCAGTTTTCTGCCAAAGAGATGATTGTCCAAACACACCATGCAAAATGTCGGTATTATTTGTCCTCCCAAACGCTTTCTGCTCTATGATTCCAGAATACCTGCCCTGCTCTAATGTTTCCTGTCTCAACGGGGGAAGTTGTATCGCAGGGATAGAAGGTTTCGTCTGTGCATGTAATCAGGGATTTGCTGGTGAAATGTGCGAAAAAGGTAAGTTAGCCCTATCATTAGCGACCTGAGTGAACGCATATGAGAAGTCGAGTGGTTGAACAAAACGAGAGTGAAAGGAAACTCGAAAGAATATATTGGAATGCCTAGTTTATCGATTCAAGCATTATCATGTGTCTTCTTCATGAGAAAGGTTTAATTATTTAAAATCGAATTTGTTGTCTATCAATGTGCTTCCAAACGATCAAGTATGTTGCTTGATGCATGATGCAGCGGATACAGGCGTGTAACTCAACTGCATATGTATGTAATGTTACATGGAAGTTCGATCGGTCTATGCAGGAAGTAGCACACATATACGCAGGTTCAGGAAATCAAGAAGCACATACAAACACAATCAGAAGAAAGGGAACAATCAGCTCCATATAGGTAACCACTTTTTTGAAACGAAGCAGAAGACTCTAAATTTCTACTCATTTCTCAATAGCAAATACAAATGTGGAAACGAACCGTAACAGTATTTATTAGGGATAAAAAACAACAAAAGGGTTACATGCACACATCCGCTAACATATACACACGTTTATGGATGGTTTCCCTTATATTTTTTCTTATCGAAGCACTAAAAATTTAGGACGCTGAACTAGTTATATTCCCATTTCTCACAATTCCTCTTGCTTCAAGTTTCTATGTTTGCAGCTCGAATAAACAGCCGATAGACGATGTTTGTTGATCGGTTTATCGATTTTGTCGATGGAAAAAGGCATCACTGATTAAAACCAGCTGACTGAATATCATGATTTTGTATCTCTCCAAACGCAACCATGGGTTGTCGATCCAAAGACCCTCGTCAATATCTTCTTTTCACGTATCTCCGAACATATAAGGATGATAATAATGATGTAGTCCTGTACGTCACTGACGAGTTCACAATTAGCACATGGGTGAAGAAATGCAAGTTGAGATGAATAGTCCTACCTTGCCCGAGTGTAATACGTTGACTCGAACACATAACCTCAGGAATACGAGAAGGATGCCTTCACCCCATATGCCACCACACTCTCAAATAATTCTCAGTCAATTTTTGCCTCAGTCTTCATAGATCAGTTATATCGCTAGGGTGCCTCCCAGAATACTGTGCACTAAACGTTCTTTGCAGAGAACTCGCCTTGTTCCAGCAGTCCATGTCACAACGATGCCACGTGCGTTACTCAGACGTCTGGGTACACCTGTGTCTGCCATGATGGTTTTAATGGGACGAGCTGTGGAAATGGTAAGCACATTATTACGATAACCAGAGGTTTTGCTCTAAGATTGAATAAAATCACGTTTATATGCTTAGTGTCGCTTATCCTACCCATGATCCAGAGCTTTCGGAACCAGGTCACATGTTCTCGTTGATTACAATTTCTATGGGTGGCGAAGGAGGAGGAGAATGTAGTTTAGGCGCGACAAACTTATTTGAGTTGAGCTTTTAATAAT
>JAODTT010504182.1:0-12205 GCA_025400115.1 Pentamera pediparva
AGCGGCGCCAATGCGGCATGAATGTTGCAACACTCAGATGGATTATACGGAACAGCTTCCGAAGCATTGTGTCATTCGTATCTGTGAGCTGATGCATACATTATCATTCGCATCACCATGCAGTTCTTTCCTCTTTAATTTTGTTTAGTTTGTGCGAATCAGCGGCATCAATTTCAACATTAATACCGCCCCTCTATCCGCACATGTGGAATCCCACTGTTGTGATGGGTATATGTCTAGGCTGGGGAAAACAACACATGTAATCGTGTTCCATTTCATTCCAATATGCATGAAACACAGCAACAAAAATAATACATACATATACGGACAAACCAGATTGGGTCCATTGGGTCCCTCACCTCGGTTCATGAGGAAAAAATGAGTTGCTGGTCACGACGGGGAATGACCCCGAGCTCCAGTAGTTCATCATTCGAGAGATGAGTCGCCACAAGGGGTGTAATCTGAGAAAATATTGATAACGTCAGTGTATCTTCGAACAACGGAGTAACTGGTAATAAACACATGCATTTTTGTGTAACTTCCTATATATAGTCTCACACTCCCGTCGATTGAACGGTTGCGAGTGTCCGCATTTCACGAGCTCATATGGAATTCCTAATTCCTTGCAGAAGGAATCACTGCTGTCGACTTTGTATGGTAATGTGTGTGTATGTTAACTGTGCACTCTTGCTTGTCATGAGACAAACACCAAGACTGAGTGTTAGCATATCCAAACTTGGCACACAGCCTCTCGAATTCCTGGATAATGTTGCTGCCCATTTTGATTCACCCCTCCCGCCTCGGCAAAATTATCTGCAGACCCATACAATTGAGGGTATAGTGGAGAAATGCTACACTGATGGATATTATGCCCAGAAGTGCAATTTCCTATAATTTGCTGGGGGGGAGAGGGTCTGTCATACGAAAAAAATCATTCACGCTATGTGCCAACTAGTCTTCTCTAGCTATCACTAATGTCCCTGCCAGTTTTCATCAGAGAGTAGTGCTCTAGACTATGCCCTCAACACGGTTGTTGGAACTCGAAAACCTCTAACCCAACTATTGTTGCTGTTCAACAGTTTATTTAGTTACTGCATGAACAGTGGCTTTGGTTGTTCGAAACCTGCTAAGGATTCTCCCAACCATACAGCTATATACCTAGACGCCCCAACTTCTCACTAATTCAGTATCTTCCTCCTTGTTCTTTGAAGCTGGAGAGTACAGCTAGTTCGGGGGATCAGCCTCAAGGGCAAAATTCAATATTAGCTGATGACTATGAGAAGTTCAAGACCCACAACTGAGCTGGGGGTTTCACAAAATATTCCTAGGCAGAAAATGGCTGGAATCACTACACATTGATGCATTTTTGTTGATTTCTTGACGAAGTTGGAGTAATCTATGCAGTCATGACGGTGTGCGCATTGTGTGTGCATGAGTAGCATGACGCCTGGCTTGTTAACACGATAACTCGACTCCACCTCGATGGATGGAACTCAAACTCGGTATGTGTGTTCCCTATAATGTGTATATGATCCCTATTGTTTGGGGTCAGGTCGAGGGTCATCTGAGGCCAACAGGTCAAAGTCTGAAGATCTAGTCAACATGATAACTTAGCAATGCTTGGTCTGATCAGGCTAGAATTTGGTTTTTAGCTCGGGGTCATTTTTGGGAGGGAGTGGAAATTCTTATTTTTGTGCCTAATTTGGCTGGTGGACACAATAACTAGACCCCACCTAGATAGATCAAGATGGAACGTGTTATATGGGTTCCCTATAATGAGTGAATATATGGCCCCTATTGTTTTGGGCCCCATCAACAGAGGTCAATGTCTAAAAACCTCAACACGAGAAGCCCGGAATGCTCCTTTGGATCGGAGTCTGGACAACATATCCAGAATGAGAGTACAAGAACCAATACAGCTCATTTGTAACAATATAAATGTTTGGTTATCAGGGATGTTTGGTTATACTGACTCTCCACAATTGACTGTACCCTTGAAAAGCCTCATACAGCATCTCCAGCGTAGGGTCGGCTCCCACTTTACACTTTTCAGGAATGGTCGGGGCCGAGAAGATGGTCTAGAAAGCTAGTCATAACACTGAGATGGTAGGAGGCACCTGCGGCATCGTAGAAGATTATGTTAAATCTGTTCCCTCTGAACTCCACTAATTTGTTGACCTTGCCTATTGTACCAAGGAATGATTGCCAGTGACTGGCAACACCGGATTTATCATTGTCATGTGGTGTGAATGTTTTGCAGGCGGTTCTAACCATATGCACAACACCTGATGCACTGGATGATTTAGTTTCATCAGACAATGTTTCCCAATTTTGTTTCACTTTCGCGAGGGACTCCCAGTTCTCTGCAATTGGGAATGGAATGAGAAATTGGGTTGAACCTTGATTGGACATAGTGCGCTGCTTGATTGATGAGATCAGCTCCGCAATTTTAATATCATCCGGCTGGTCTTCTGATAAGAGTCAGTGACAGCTCCTTCATTGCAATGTTGAAAGACTCTATCGAAGCTCTCCAATGTTCTGCATTCAATTGTTCCACCTTTGAAATCTTTTCCTCTTAGGGAAACAGGCCTCCGGAACGTAACAAATCTCCTCTCCATTGACACTGATTCCGCAACCAGGCGAGACACGTGGAGTGGTCACACTGTTTCTAATAGCAGTCGCACATTGTACTACTTTCAATGGCTTCTGTCAGAACAAATTTTGATTCGATTGGTTTTTCACTGGCCAAACGTCCCATGAATCCTCCCTGATCCACTTCACTGAAACAAATTGTTTTTGGGTGTTCTGTGTGGTGGGTGTTTTGTGTGGTGGTGATGTAATGGGCTCCAGCAAATATATTGATCCGCACTTTGTGCATAATGCGCCATAATAGTCACTGCTCCTTCTGGAGCTCGTTGCCACTGGTCCGGCTCCCTACATGGCTTTGAGCTTGACCGCCTTTGCTGAGGGTTCCGTTGAACTTGGCTGTGAAGAGGTCCACTCCAGATAAGGGGAGCTTTGTCGAGGCGCCCTACATATGGCCTCCGTCAGCCAAGTGGTCTTCAATCATCGAAATGAGCCAAATTGTCTGAAAGCTGGCCTACACAATTAGAGGAATCGTCCACTGCACTTTTTCAGAAATTTCCAGGTCTACCACCTGTAATAGTAAACCTGAAGGCCAATTTCTTATATAAGGTCAAACTAGTTCAGACACTGTCACTAAACAGACTCGATACTTCAGCCAACGCCCACCAGTCGCAATGCTGATCTCCAAACGATTAGGCATGGATGCTATGATATTGTCAATTGTTTGTATCTGTGTCTTTTTCTGAGTGCGAATGCCGCGCTTTCTTAATGTGGAGGGAGTTTCTGCTGCCATGTTCTTCTCCGACACGTCCCTCTGCAATTTGTGACCCACAATATGTTGAATATATTTTCTTAATGGGATTTAAATCTGGTTTTCTGAGTGGGATTCTCAGAGCTTCCCAGTCAAGGTCCTGAATGCAGCCTTCCTGTCTGCGGAATTCTGGGATGGGTCTCCGTCCTGGAGAAACAGTGGCCTCCTCTGAAAGCACTTTATGAAATTTGAAAACACTTTGTTGAACTTTGAAAACACTTATTAAACTTTGAATCATCTGCAATGCATCTCAGATTTCCCTAATGATATCTAGTTTGGACTTTTTCAATACACTTCCAGCACCAACATCTTGACCTACCTGTTCAACATATGCAGATGCGCTCTCATGCAACACCTCCACAAGTCTCCCTAGAGGGAATCGATGAGCATACTTTTCAAGATGCCTGCTACTCCTGTGTACCTTCCTATGCTCTGTGTTAAGGACCTCCTTTTGACATCTTCCCCATGTTTAGTGACCAGTATTTGTAGGAAGCTTCAATCACATAGAGATTGTCCTTCTCTCTACCCAGAATACCAGTGACCAATATGTTTTGCTCCACATCAACCCAAAAAGTGAGACAGTTTACATGGTCACTCTCCTCACTTTCATCAAAGTGCTATCGATGGTACAGTATCTAATGACACAACACATTTCCCCAGACGAGCATAGTAATTGATACCGTCATTGAAAATGGAGAAATGTCTGTACAAACCATCCTGCTTACCTGGGAATGGAACAATAGGCTGTCTGCTACCCCCCCTGGGCCTCACTATGCTGATTCTTTATTTTCTGTATTGTGTTGTTCGGAGGTTGTGAGCGAACATGACGAATTGACGGACGGAAAAACAGAGGACAGAGAGACATGCTGACTGCTTGAGCTGCCCATTCGCAGCTCAAAATACAGTTGGTCAATATGATTCTGTGTCACTGCAGCAGGGTGAGCGGAGGGCCATACTGTATAAACAGGTGAAGGCCATACTAGGACTCCATTGAACAAATGAAAAGACATGGAAAATATATGGAACATCACCAGTGGGTGTACCTAATTTACTCAGCTGGGATGACCCAGGCTAGATGATGAGTCTATCATCCCAGTTTCTTTGAATTGATCATGCTCCCTCTCCTAAGTGCTAATATACTGAGTGGTAATTTCTGTGGTGCTTGTCGTAGCGAGCCCAACCTCTTCCAAGTTGTCCTTGCGTGGTGATACCTTGGTTATAGTGATTTGGCTGCCTGCCTCCAGTGAAGATTCTGCTAACTGGTTCCATAGAGCGACTAGTTTGGTTGTCTCACCTAGTTTCAGTCAGATATCCTTAACATTACTCCCACTTTCAACAGTGCGAGCCACCTCGTCCTGAGAATGGAGGATTTAATATTGGATGTTCAAGATGGGTCGATGATGAGTCCAGCTTCTTTGAATTGATCATGCTCCCTTTTCCAAGTGCTAATATACTTGCGGTTATTCTGTGGTGCTTCTCGTTGCAGCAAGTCCAACCTCCTCCAAGTTGTCCTTGCGTGGTGATACGTTGGTTATAGTGATGCGGTCGCCCGACTACAGTGGTGATTCTGCTAACTCGTTCCATAGGGGTCTAGACTAGTCTGGTTGTCTCACCTAGTTTCAGTCGGATATTCTGAACCTTACTCCCACTTTGAACAGTGCGGGCCACCTCTTCCTGCAAATGGGGGAAATAATACTGGACGTTCAAAATGGCTCGGATTCGAAGACAGATCAGTCGTAGGTACACAGTCGGTTGGAGGGAGATGGTGAGTTCCAGGAAGAAAGAAAGGTGGACAGGATAGAGGGAAAGGGGAGGGGAGGAGATCACAGGAGTGAGTGAATTGTGTGGCTGAAGCCTGTGCCGTCGAAGTAAAACATGACATCTTGTCTCCAAAAGTCATGACCCTGATGCTTGTGGGTATCCTCTGCTGATGCAACGTGTTGTGTTAGGTCCGTATGCGTCATGAATCTCTGCTTTCGTGCCTGTAGGAACCTGTACCATTGTTGGTTTGGGAAGCGCTGTACACTCCCAACTGATAGATTGATCAGCTCAGTCAGACACTGGATCAACACCAAAAGAACCCTGTAACTTTGGAAACACTTCATTGAACTTTGAATCATCCGACTGCAATGCATCTTGAATTTCCTTAATGATATCCAGTTTTGACTTATCTGGCATCCAGTGTTCACACTAAGCAGCGCGATTGCGGGATTTTTTTTTTTTTGGATGCTGCATTTTATCAGCTTCTCAGTAGTACTACTTATGCTCAACTGTCATTTGCTTATGCATAAGACGAGTGCAACATCATTTCATGTGGAAAAAGTTCGAATTTACGTTCAATTTTAGTAGGGCCTAGGCCTCTGTACAGTACGCGATCTCCGAACACTTCCAGATTGTCAAAAATTCCCCCCCAAACTTTGAAAATCCCCCCAAAAAAATGTTGGAGGGGGGGAAATTCCCCCCCAAGAATATGATCCTATCTGTTTAACATATGCCGATGTGCTCCAATGCAACACCTCCACAAGTCGCTCTTGAGAGGATTGAGAGATGCTCCACATCGTCCCGAAAGGTGAGATAGTCCACATGGTCACTCTCCTCACTTCTATCTGGGAGCTCCAAACTTGACACATCACACCTAAATGCCCATTTTTGTCTACATCCAAAATGAATACAGTTGGCGCTGTTTCCCGGGAGCATAGTGCCCGGAGATGAAGGAAGCTGTCAAAATAATGTCCTGTTGCATGACTTTTGTCTTCAACTGTTTGTTGAGGAGTTCTGCATGCATGACACCCCAATGCAATGAAGCACTCGAGTTCCTTCTCTATAACTGTCAGGTAATTCTAAGGAAACTAAGAATACATCATTAAAGTTATGGATACCGTCAATATGCTCTCGATGAAGAAATGAGACTATGTTACATTCCGAGCAAATCTTGCAATACATCTCCACATTTTCAATCGTTCCACCTGATGTTAGAATGTTTGCTGTACCAGAAACTTTGATAGGATCAGACAAGTGGATCAGACGGTGGATTTCTTCCTGCAGCTTCACATTCTTGGGGTACCCGCCATGGTATTTGTTTCTCACTCGTCGATGTAAGGACACATCCACCTCAGAATATTGTGATCCCTCGGTGGATACACATCCTTGGCAGTGAAGTTTCCATGTGTTCGTTGCAGTTTCTTGAGGGCCTTGATTAGTGTGCGCAGTCAGACCACACTGGATCAACACCTGAAGAACCCGGTAACTTTGAAAACCAAAAGAACCCTGTAACTTTGAAAACACTTCATTGAACTTTGAATCAGAGACAGTTCACTTGGTTGATCCCCTCACTTCCATTGGGAAACTTGACACATCACACCTAAATGCCTTTTTTTTGTCTGCATCTAAAATAAACACTGACCATACAGTTAGAGCATAGTGCCTGAAAATGGAGGAAGCTGTTAAATTAATGATGTCCTGTGGCTTCTCTTTTGTCTTCAACTGTTTGTTGAGGAGTTCTGCATGACATCCCAATGCAATGTAGCACTCATGTCTCTTCTCTATTTACCTGTGAAGTAATTCTAAGGGAACTAAGAGTACATCATTAAAGTTAGAATACTATCAATACGCTCTTGATAACAAAATGGTACGATATTACATTCCAGGCAATCTTGCAATATGTCTTCACTTTCTCAATCAATCCATCTGATGTTAGAATTTTTGCGGATCAGACAAGTGAACTCCACAATATGAACAATGTGTTTCGGTGGGAATGAACTCAACGGGTGGATTTTCTCCTGCTGTTTCACATTCTTGAGCTACCAGCCATGGTATTTGTTCCTCACTAATCTATGTAAGAACATATCCACCTTGGAATATCGAGATCCCTAGGTGGATACACTACATTGTGGACGGGACATTTACACGACACGACAAGTTCATGTTGGGGAGGTTGTTGTTGAGATACCAAGATACACTTCTTTGTGTACACGTGACTGACTCTTGCTTGCAGCATGCACAGTTCGAAGTGCTATCGATGGTACAGTATCTAATGACACAACACATTCCCCCAGACGAGCGGTAATCAATACCGTTATTGAAAATGGAGAATGTCTGTACAGACCATCCTGCTTTCCTGGGAATGGAAAAATAGGCTGTCAGCTACCCCCTCTTGGGCCTCACTTCGCGGATTCCTAATCTTCTGTATTGTGTTGTTCGGAGGATGTGAGCATACATGACGAATGGACGGACGAAAAAACAGATGACAGAGAGACATCCTGACTGCTTGATCTGCCCATCTGCTGCTTAAAATACAGTTGATCAGTGTAGCAGCTTGCTTTGAATATGATTGTGTCACTGCAGCAGGGTGAGCCGAGGGCTATAAACAGGCCATACTAGGACTCCATTGAACAAATCAAAAGACCTGGAAAATATATTGAACAACACCAGTGGGTGTACCTAATTTACTTGATGGTTCAGCTGAAATGACCCAGTCTAGATGATTAGTCCATCATTCCAGTTTCTTTGAATTGATCATTCTCCCTTTTTCTTTCGCTTATCGCTTGAGCGCTAATATACTTTCGGTAATTTCTATGGTGCTTGTCGTAGCAAGCCCAACCTCTTCCAAGTTGTCCTTGTGTGGTGATACATTGGTTATAGTGATGTGGCTGCCTTCTTTCAGTGGGGATTCTGCTAACTGCTTCCATAAGGTCCTTGCGTGGTCAGCTTCAGTCAGACCACACTCAATCAATCGCTCAGCTTGTCCTAGCAAGCCCAACTTCCCAAGTTGTCCTTGCGTAGTGTTACATTGGTTATAGTGATGTGGCTGCCTTCATTCAGTGGGGATTCTGCTAACTGGTTCCATAAGGCGACTAGTCTGGTTGTCTCACCTAGTTTCAGTCGGATATTCTCAACCTCACTCCCACTTTCCAACAGTGCGAGCCACCTCGTCCTGGAAATGGAGGGGATAATACTGGACGTTCAAAATGGGTCAGTGATGAGTCCATCATTCCAGCTTCTTTGAATCGATAAGGCTCCCTTTTCCAAGTGCTAATATACTTGCAATAATTTCTGTGGTGCTTTTGTTGCAGCGAGTCCAACTTCTTCCAAGTTGTCCTCGCGTGGTGACTCATTGGTTAAAGTGATGTGGTCACCCGCCTTCAGTGGTGATTCTGATAACTGGTTCCATAGGGCGACTAGTCTGGTTGTCTCACCTACAATCTTGGACAAAACTGATGGTACACCCAGTGACCGCATGGCATGGAGCCGTGCTACTAAGTCCTGAAGCTCATGTACTCACCAACCCCCCCTCCCCCCATACAATGTTGAGTCATAGGAAACAGTTATGTTGGGGGGTGGTAGGAGATTCATCCAACATTGTAAGGGGTGAAGGGGGTGTAAGGGGGTGTAATCAACACTGCGGGCAAAGCAGGTCCGAGGTGTACCATCTAGTTTTGTCCAAGATTGTAGTTACAGTCGGATGTTCTTAACCTTACTCCCACTTTAGACAGTGCGGGCCACCTCGTCCTGAAAATGGGGGAAATAATACTGGACCTTCAAAATGGCTCAGATTCGGAGACAGATCAGTTGTAAGCACGCAGTCGGGTGGAGGGAGATACAAGGGGAAAGAAAGGTGAACAGGATGAGGGGAGGGGAAGGAGATCACAGGAGTGGGGAATTGTGTTCTGTCTTGGCTTCTGGGTGGGATTCTCAGAGCTTCGAAGTCGATGTCCCAAAATGCAGCCTTCGCATACGCGGAACTGGAGAAACAGTGGCCTCCTCTGCACTCCGCATGCACAGGCGTAGAACCCTTCCTTGCGTTGTACATTCTGAACTGATAGGTTGTTTAGCCTCAGTCGGACCACACTCGATCAACTCGTCCTCGGCATAGAAGTTTCCATGTGTTTGTTGCAGTTCCTTGAGGGCCCGGATTAGTGTGCGCTGTCAGACCACACTCGATCAACACCTGAAGAACCCTGTAACTTTTGAAAACACTTGATTGAACCTTGAATCATCTGACTGCAATGTATCTTGAATTTCCCTAATGATATCTAGTTTGGACTTTTTTAACACCAACATCTGTTTAACATACATATGCAGATGTGCTCTCATGCAACACCTCCACCAGTCTCTCTTGGGAGAATTGATGGGCATCCCTTTTCAAGATGCCCACTACCCCTGTGTGGATGGGACATATACATGACACTTCCTCTAAGCTCGTGTTTGGAAGGCTGTTGTTGGGATTCCAAAAATACACTCGTTTGTGTACACATGACCGACTCTTGCTTGCAGCATGCACAGTTCAAAGTGCTTTCGATGGTATCTAATGACACAACACATTCCCCCAGACAAGCGTAGTAGTCAATACCATCATTTGAGATGAAGAATGTCTGTACAGACCATCCTGCTTACCTGGGAATGGAACAATAGGCTGTCTGCTACCCCCTCTGGGCCTCACTATGCAGATTCTTCATCTTCTGTATTGTGTTGTTCAGAGGTTGTGAGCGAACATGACGAATGGACGGACGGAAAAACAGAGGACAGAGAGACATGCTGACTGCTTGAACTGCCCATCTGCAGCTTAAGATACAGTTGGTCAGTGTAGCAGCTTGCTTTGAATATGTTTTGTGTCGCTGCAGCAGGGTGATCGGAGGGCTATACTGTATAAACAGGTGAGGGCCACGCTAGGACTCCATTGAACAAACGAAAAGACCTGGAAAATATATTGAACAATTCCAGTGTGTGTACCTTATTTATTTGAAGGTTCAGCTGAAATGACCCAGGCTAGATGATCAGTCCATCATTCCAGTTTCTTCGAATTGATCATGCTCTCTAGTCTCTTTTCTAAGCGCTTATATACTTGCAGTAATTTCTGTGGTGCTTGTCGTAGCAAGCCCAACCTCTTCCAAGTTGTTCTCGCATTGTGATACGTGGCTTATAGTGATGTGGCTGCTTTCTTTCAGTGGGGATACTACTAACTGGTTCCATAGGGCGACTAGTCTGGTTGTCTCGCCTTGTTTCAGTCTGATATTCTTGACCTTACTACCATTTGTACCAGTGCGAGCCACCTCGTCCTGGTAATGGGGGAAATGATACTGGACGTTCAAAATGGCTCAGATTTGGAGACAGTTCAGTTAAGGTACACAGTCGGGTGGAGGGAGAAGAGGAAAGAACGGTGGGCAGGATGGAGGGAAAGAGAAGACAATCACAGGAGTGGGGGAATTGTGTGAATGAGGAATGTTCTTCGCCAACCCATCACTCCGCAACTTGTGACCCACAACATGTTGAATAGATTCTCAATGGGATTCGAATCGAGGCTTCTGGGTGGGGAATCTCAGATTCCAAGTCAATGTCCCGAAATGCAGCCTCGCATTTGTGTAATTCTGGGATGGTTCCCCGTCCTGGAGATACGGTCACCTCATTTGCACTATGCATGAAGCTAAGGTATGGGGAAATACACCGCCTGACGAAACGTGTGAATTTGCGTCTGCCAAGCTTGTCGTACCGTAGCTGATAGCAACAAACTGGCGTAGAACCCTTCCTCCTGTCCTGACTTCGTTCCCCCCAGCTGTGGAGTCCAGCGCCAGACCCTCCCCGGCTTTCCTCCATATCCTCCCCTTGATGGCCTTTATGTGGGAAGCCTGTGCCGTTGAAGTAAAACATGACATCTTGTTCCCAAAAGTCATGACCCTGATGCCTGTGGATATCCTTTGCTAATGCATCGTGTTAAGTGCTTACGCTCCATGAGTCTCTCTCATGCTTGTAGGAACCAGTACCATTGTTGGTTTAGGGAGCGCTTTACAATGGAAGTGATAGGTTGATCAGCTTCAGTCAGACCACACTCGATCAGCACGTCCTTGGCAGTAAAGTTTCTGAGTGTTCGTCACAGTTTCTTGAGGGCCCAGATTAGTGTGCGCTCATTGCCCTCACACAGCTTCCTTGTTTTTCAGTCTTTCCTTGATAAGAGCCTGTGCCTTGTCCCATGGCAAATAGCATCTCCTCTTATCTCCTCTTATCTTATCTTATCTGTGCCTGCAGTTCTTTGTTCTTGAGGTCCCTAGTGGTCGATCTACCTAACACAGTGAAACAACATGTGTGCCACTGTTACTAGTGTTTATCTTCACACTACACTATACAGTCAGTATCCTATTGTTACTGTGGCGCTAGCCTAACGTGCAGATTGATGGGCCAAATCCATTGGCTAGCTTGCTCACCCCCGTTTTGCAAATCAAGGATTGCAAAACACTTCTGCAATTCAAAAGTGACATCTATGGAGCGCATCCTAGGAAAAATCATCAATATTTTGGAATCTCCTGCAACATCGTGGGTCGAGACTATGGTCCCTGCAGTAACAGTGAGCAGGGGTATAAGGATCCTGGGAATTCAGCAACGGCACATGCACACTGCATCCCCCTTGCCAGGGATCCTGGGGATTTGGCAATAGCGGGTGCACAGTTTATCCCCCTTCTGGCAATTCCAGGAAAGTCTGGGTATGTTTGAGAATTCACGAGAAACTTCTGGGATATCCTGGGATTTTGGTACGAGGCTAACGCGCAGGTTGTCGAGCCCTTGTTGTTTCACAGCAGCCTGTGCTCACCTCGCCCTCTTGTGATAACTTAACGAGAATATCCTCGGGCACATCGGTAGGATTTATGATTACTATTCCTGGCCACCTGAATTTCTGTCATGCATTGTTTCCACTTGCAAAATACAACATGCTTTATACGATCATCATGTTTTTTGCTGAACAAAGTGGGTAATCGACCCCTTTGCTCGTTCTGCAAACAAGATGTATGGCGTCAGCTTGATCAACACTTACGCCAATAG
>JAODTT010505292.1:0-12198 GCA_025400115.1 Pentamera pediparva
GGTCGGGAAATTCTACCTGTGACATAAACCAGATACCGGGTTCATTTGACCATATTCAGCATAGGTTCTGAATAGGTTCTATGCGGAATAAATTCTATGCTGAATAAATTCTACGCTGTCTTAAGATGCAGGTGCTAGGTACTTTGTGGGGAGGGCAAATATAGAATTACTAAGAGTTATAGAGTAAGATACATATTATCTGACTCTGAAATAACACAGGAAATGAAACTGCCCCTTCCACAAGTGAGCCTATATACTTATGCACGTGTATGACCGAATATATCTCGAAATGCGCTATTTCGAATACGTTGGTTCGTTGAACCTGTACGTTGGTCAGACAAGTAGTTTTGGTAATCCATGGTAAATACATGATATTTGAATGTTATTTGTGAAATGAGCAATCAAATTCAGTAAATTATTCAAATTGCCAACAGCGGTGAGAGACGTTCTCATAACATTTAAGACATTTCTGGTGCAAACAGTATATGAACAAATTGCAACAAAACGCAGTCAGAAGTTCTTATTTTTTAAACATTTTGTCAATGTTTCTAAAGGTTTTGAGTTTCATGGGACTGGTTGACTCTCCTTCGTATGCCCGGCGAGGCAATCCGCATGTTGCCATCTGTGTTTTAAATACCCCGTTATCACATTGAGGTATCGACAAATAGAGTCATTCCCATCATGATCCGTTTACGTGGTGCAGGATTCAGGGCTGATATTCAGTGCAGTATTTAGGTGCATGAATAGTCGACAATCGATCATGACGAGTATATCAATTTGTCCGATGAATGAATTTGGTAATCCATGTTGAAGAGTAAAACTGAAGAGTTTGAGTTATTCAATACCCATGTATGTAAATATCGTTCCCAATAGGTTGGCCAGCGGACCCAGTATTGATGTCTGCAGCTTCGCCATGCTTCCGATATGTTCAATCCTCTCCCCAAAGGCATACTCATAATAGTAAAACAGATGAACAATAGCTCGGTTCCAGTCTCACTTATTACAAAGGTCACCATTTGTATCTTTTAACAAGGCTTTCAATTGAGTATTGTCGGTAATATCATCTCCATATGCACTCTACTCAGCTGTATTTGCCTTTCAAACCACGATAGTGTAGATATGACAATTTCGAAGTTGAACAATCGTAACACTGAATTTATTCTAGCCTATTTTCGCTCAGTTTAGTTTAGTCAGGATGAGTCAGGAAAGATTGAACCCTCATGAACGACCCTGGTGCCACATCCCCACAAGAGACAGGCTGTTCGTGAATCAGGCATTTATTCTCTTAGACAAAATACCATTTTCTGGAACAAGAATATTTCCAAATAGCAAGTCTACAGCGACAGCCACCAAACTCTAAGAGGATTACCCTGAATAGCAGATGTCGCATTGGGAAATTCAAAGTGATCAAATGAAAGGCCATCGAATCCATGCTATCGCATCGATGAGCTCTATCGAAGTCAGACTGACAACACCTCAATCTCTTCCCATACGGTGAATCTCTCAGAGACTCAGACAGACAACTATTGTGCAAGAAGCCCTCTTTGTCGATGACGTCCCATATTTTGAGACGCAAGACTTCCTCTCTTGGCCGGAATACTCGAGATATGTTATCACCAGTCACCAAACAATCTAATAACAATATCTCTATCGAGAAATCTGAAATGACATTTGATCAAGTCGAAAATCCGAATAATTCCTCCTAGTAGCTTCAACAACGACAAATCAAAACACACCCGATATCATTAACTGAATTCCCGTGATGAATAAATAACCTATCAGGACCGTGTATTGATTTGTACTTATTGGTGTTGAACCACATCTGCCAAACAGGAAACCAATAATTTTATCCAAATCAATTAGAAGAACTGCAACATCGTCATTCGAAGCGATCTCCCGGTACGACTGCGCGCAATTGATTCTAACTCTGGATTGCACGAAATCATTGGGGGCCGATGCGCACTCGCTCGGAGGAATTATATTGATTGGCTGCACCTACCCTAATCCCGGCCTTACCAAGTCCCCAACCAACACAATACCATTAGCTAATCAGAAAATACCTCACGAGACAGTGCGCATTAACTGGATCATCGAGATGAAAAACCGCTCCATAGGGAACACCAGCGGGGCAATACATCCTGCCAAGTAGAACGCCCCTAAATGGTCGATGACAATCCGTTGTTCTCTATTATGAAGATATTCCTGGATCAACTCATCAAAGTCAATGCTGTCGATGCCACACAAAATAGATTTGAGCAAGAGACGTTTTCGAGGCACCTTTCTGAAGGTGGAGAATCAATGTTATTCAACCTCTGATCGTTGATGTGTTCCTTTAAATTTGTTTGTCAAGAATGGCATTACGGTTGGCGCGTTTCCAAAGTTCAAATCCTTCTTCACTAAATTCAAATCGACGTGTTGAGTTCGGCTCTAATTACAACATCAACATATTGCGAGAGCATGCTATAAGCTCTCCTTCAGTTGCCATCGTCAGAATACCATGAACGAAATCTAAACATTGATGACCGTACATTCCCTGTCTGTCGTGCAGATCAGGGACGAAGGACATCAATTACTTATGGCTCATGAATGTCAAGTCTTATAAAGTACGGGCAGACTGGTGGTTTGGGACACAAGAATAATGTTTACTTCCCGAGCGGTCCTCTCTTCGACTACCTGTGGTAGCCCAATCAAAGTATGGACGCTCTGGGATTATACGGTCAGGCAAAAGTATTGCGCAATAGGAAGGTCTCACGAATGCGTGATCCGTCATTCGACTTTTGTCTAAACTTCAACTCCGAAACCTTTTACAAGCTGGAGAAAGTGTCATTAGTATGTCAGTTTATCATGGTAATTTCTCAATTTGCGAACATGTTCGGACATTAGAGTCATCATACGCCAAAATGTGACAACTTGTCTGATTTATTATGTGAGTAATTCGCAGTTTGATCTGTAATGATGGGGAAATGGTGCACTTAAAATGTCAGGGCAATCTTTCACTGATGACGTTGATCAGGCATGTTTCATGAATAAACAGTGTGAATTGGGTGTTTGCGTACGCTCTGAAGGGTGTCATACCTCACAGGAATTATTATTTATGAGTTCGCTCGTTTTATGGATTCATTGCAATGATCATGATTGGCAGCAGCACATCTTTCACCCGATGCACGGAATGGGGCAATCAATCGAATGTAAATGTCAGGGTGACTCACAGGCATACGGCTACTTGTGAATTGCCTACACCTCGTTTCCCCTGTTGGTAAGACTCAACTGGGAATTGAGATAACCACCCCGTAGCATATGCCACGAGAGCCTTAACCTCCACACAACAGAATATATGCACTAATGGAAAATTACATGTTGGCTACAGTGCATTAGTGTGGAAAGTTGCACCAGTATAGGCCTACCTACGGGGGAGAAGTAACATAATTAGATCAAAGGCTACTCGATACGACCATGGAACGACACACAGCTCAGCATCTCCAGGATCAAACGACTGTATAATTTAAAAGTCGAATACAGGGAGTGGAAAGAGTAATATATATAGCAGATACGTTGTCAAGTCATACATACGGAAGCCAGGATAGGATCGCGATGAGTTTGACAGGGAAGTGATGAGTCATTCCCTGATGACAACTTTACAAATGACACGTGAAAAAGGGTAGAGTTTAGAGTGAGAGTTTGGTTTAGTTCAGTGATGAATGATCAGGAACATATGATCCTCATAAATGACTCGGATGCAACAACATCTCAGTTTTTCTATGAGTCGTCACAGAGAAATCTCGGAAGAATTATCAGAATTTCTTCACTGATTAAATAACATTATTAGTGTATTCATTGTTAGTTTTTTTCGGAGAAATACTATTTGGTAATTAGAGCTCAACTTCAATTATTGACCCCTGATGACATTAGAATGACTTGGAATGACTAACGGTTTCGGCACCTTCAATAGGTTTACTGACTTTCATTTGCATGGCACAATGTTTACATTGAATCACCTTCAGTGACCTCGACACTATACTGCTCAATTTACCGGTACTGAAAGTAGACCATATCCCCAAGTTTCATGAAAATCCAACAAACCTAAACAAATTGCCTATGTTATGCTAATTAGACTACCTAATTAGCATTTCAGACACATTGAATGACATCTGGTGACCGCGACTGTACTGCTGAATTCCTCGGGACTGAAAGTAGACCATATAGTCACCAAGTCTCGTGAAAATTCAACGAACTTCATCATGTTATGCAGGCCTATGTTAATTGGACTATGTAGTTAGCAGTTTAGACACATTGAATGACCTTCGGTGACCTCGACTTTAGTATTAAGTTTATCGGGACTGAACGTAGACCGTATCCACCAAGTGTCGTGAAAATCCAACAAACTTGAAAAAATTGCATACGTCGTGCTAATTAGACTACCTAATTAGCGATTTAAAAAATCGAATGACCTTCGGTGACCATGACTGTACTACCGAGTTTATCGGCACTGAAAGTAGACCATACCCACCAGGTTTTGTGAAAATCCGAGAAACTTTTAAAAATCGCAATAATTATGCTAATTGGAAAAAATTAGCATAATTCGAGCTAAACATTTTATAAGTTCGTCTACCTTCCATATAGTTACCATATATACCGAACTGCATCACCATCGCATTCATCGATCCTGAGATATCTTGTACACAAGCTTTCAGTCCACTTTTGGACTAATATGCAAATTTATGCGAATTAGTTTGATCTCTCGGGACGGGACAGTGCTCTGCAACGAGAACTCAACACCATAAACCTCCACAAAAATGTCAGCATGAGGGCATCTACGGTTCACGAGATATCGCGAAAAGATATCATCGCGCACATACTGACATACAGACAGACGGACGGACAGACAAACAGACACACATACGACGAACCAATCACTGTGTCTCTCCTTGAACAGAGTCCAGGCGGGACAAAAATGATATTAAACCCAGAGCCTGAAGAATTTGCACACCATTTCTGGAGAAGGTCGAGACTGTTCCTAAAGGCATTCACATTCTTGACAAAAACAACAACATCATGTCCAGTGGAAGGCAATTTAATTCATTCATCCATTCTTTGCGAAATCAAATACCTGGAGACACTTGTACAAACCATTAAGGGAAGAAGGCCTCGAAACAGGGAATGGGAGCAAAACATCCATGAAGGACACCAGGGCATGGAGAGATGTAAAATAATGGCAGGAGAATGACTGTTTTGGGCAGTCTGTGATTGGTCTGTGCTGCTTGTTATGTAAATCCCCGTTAATGTTGTATATACAATCATGCTTCCTCATCTTCCAATTACAGTTTACAAATATGGGGGTGTGTAGGAAAAACAATACTTGATATTGTGTACAGTCGTAAAAAATGTATATTTGCAACACCAATTGCAGAATAACTCAATTCTAGTATAATACACACGCATCAATATAAACTGATCAAGGAGTAGCTTTTTTTTACTTAACAATAGCCCAACAGTTCCTCACACTCTATATTCTCCAAGATACCATTACAATTGACAGCTAACCTCTCACTCAGATTAGATTATCTTCGATGTGATCCCAATAGCATGGTTTTGGTTTTTGCTAGTATTCATTGTCGTCTGTCAACTTGGTATTTATTTCCATCATGTTCTCCTCAAATAACGTAGAAGGAAGAATCATCAGCGGATATATCGTACATACTTTATTTCAATGTCATACCCATATCGTTCATATAAACTAGGGACAATAGTGGTCCTAGAATTGATTCTTGTGGCACTCCACATTCAACTTTCCACGATTTCGGATAAGGCTGCGTTAATTTGAGAACACTGTGTCCTCTCTGACAAGTATGATTGGAACCATTTTGGGAAGTTAAAAACAACGTATACAATAACATGTTTCTCGTACCCGCAGAGGGGGTGATATTGTTTCTCTCCTCTCTCGTGTTCTATTCCTTCCACCGGACCAGAGGAGTTGACAGAGAAACCACCAGTGAATGTATGATCGGATGGATATGTAGTGCAAGACGAAGGACCACAGTTCCGTGAGCAGGTTGGGATTTCATCAAATTGGTCGACTGCTTAGTATTTTTTACACTGCTGTTCTTGTAGTTGACCTGCCAAAGCTACCCCAAATTAGAGTAATTATTCTTTTATATCTTTCATTATTCCTAAAACACATGTCATTCACATTAAATTTGATTCATGTGATTAAATGTTATTTCAAAACAAAAAGAAGCTTCGTATCGGAATTTGTAATTTTTTTACGGAAAAGCTAAGATTCTGTTATCTTCGGTACTTCAACAGAGCATTCGAAGAGCTTTTCAACTGTTGGCAGTATTCGTGAACATTTAACTTCGAGCCCAGCCCATGCACAGTCCAATGCTATGGCTGAAAGATAAGTGCAAACGATGAAAAAGTGGTTTCACAATGCACCAGGATGCTGAATACCCTCACCTCGGTGTGCTTGAGTACAGACATAATCCAGTTGATATTAACTTGGGATTACTCTCTCAGCTACTGACGAGTAGAAGACTCAGAGGTACACCTCATGTTACTACACAAACTGTTGTGACCAAAAGTTCAGGTAGATGATGAAGTGAAGTCAAAGCTAAAGGCAAAGCGAACTACCGACAAGGTATGTTGTGATCGACATTCAAAACCACCACAACCAAATATTGATTTTGACACGGTCGCAGTTATGGATCACTGGACGAATGTGAGCCTGCTTTGGCGACGAGGCGATGAAGCCAGCTAACCACCGTAGATCTTATGTAGTAACAGCAGAGGAGGATAACATCAGGAGAAACTAAGTAAAGTCAAACTCATCCTGTCGATCCTGATTATGGTATTAATGAATATCAACTATCAGAAGGCATTCGTGATGAACAGGACCCATTGGAGAAGTATAGTTCTATGGATGGGAAGATCGCGGAACCCAGAATAATAATGAGGTAGTGTTCATGTCAAGCTACATGTCAGCAAGTGTATCATAGAGTACGTGTGTTTGGGACAAAAACACAGATATTATAAGTTAGGTAATTACATGGGTCAGGTCATTTGTAGACCTTACCATTCATGTAAGTCATTTTGGAACTGACAGACAAACTTATTTCCTCTATCCTAAGAAAGGTGATGTCATGTCACCACGTAGGCTATACAGTATGTATGGTTCAGTATGGCACCACCAACTTGATAAACTAGGGGAGTAAATAAAATGGCGTCTCAAGCCCGGGTCATTACAGTTGACTCACACACAAAACAGAATCTCTTCACCGCCCTCCTGAGCTCAGCAAAAGTTTTCACCTGCGTATATGCCACCCACCGTCTCGAAGCTAACAAATTGACTGATGTTGGCACTTCCAAGTAACGATATTCTATGACCAGTGGATTTCCAAGCTATAGAGACGATTGAAGTTAGTTGACATGTTTTGGAAACCCTGACACTGGAGGAAATCCTATTTTGACCATGCATGGCACAGATTTATTTGAAAGTTGTTGAAGATTTGATCAGATCTGCCCCAAATTCACATCATTCGCCCTTTTGAGTTGATTCCTTCCAAAAGCAGAATAGAACCCAGCCAAGGTGGACAAACCCCCTCAATATGTCCCTTAAGAGAAAAGTCGACGGTTGTACATCAAGTGTTTTGGCGGTCTGTCACCTCAATAAAATTGGCTACAGGTATGTTATTACTTTCTCGTTCATTGTTTTCATCTCTTCATTGCAGGTTCGTAAAAAAGGAAGGAAGATGGCGAACTCGACTACTACCCTCAATTGCACTCCATCGTGCACATTGGACGTTGTCAGCAACAATACCGATATGGAGGACGAGTTTCGTTGGTGGGAGTTTGACACAAGTTTCTTCTCCCAATTGAAGCTCGCACATGCATCTCGAATGGTGATGGCTTTGTTGGCGTTGATACTAAATACCGCCATACAAGCGGTACAGCTGAAAATGAAATGTTATCGCGATACAAAATACATGTTCGGTTTTGTACTGGCGGTATCTGATTGGCTGACTGCGGCGGGTATCATTTGCCAAACGTACTGCTACTTAACTCGTGTCAGGCCGTTGCCAGATGCTATTTTAGTAATATTATTTGCTGCGAGTGGATTGAAGCAGTGCGCGGTTATCGGAGTCGGTGTAGATCGGTTGCTTCCTCTGGTGGTATACCCCTTACAGTATAAATACAAGGTATCGGTATTCAAATATACCGCGGTCATCGCAGTGTCTGTCGTTCTCACATTCAGTTTCGCCGTATCCACCGTTGTAGGCAACGAAGAAGTTAACCCGACGATGATTATCATCACCCTAATGCTCTCCCCCGCCTGCTGTCTCGTCCTGTATGTCGTCAACAGCGTCTCCCTGACCCGTTCTTTGAGAAAGATGAAGTTTTCGGTGTCCGTGCAGAAGAGGCGTCTCCAGCAGTCTAGGAGGATTGTCGTCGCTTTCACGCTCATCCTGGTCCTCGAATTATCTCGGTTTCCAGAGTCGATCTTCGCTGTTTACCTCCTGACCAAACCGGAGGAGATGCGGTTTGGCCCGAAGGAGATCATCATCTATAACTGGCTGTACAACATGCAAGCACTGGTCATATGTTGCGATCCCCTGATCTACTGGTGGCAGTTCCTCTTCAGAGAGGTGCGCAATCGCGCCGAATCGCGCCAGAGAAGTACGCGACCAAAATCAACACCCACTGTCAGCAAATCCGTATCACATCAGTCGACTTAAATTTGATTTGATTCGATTTATTTTAATTGCTTTTGGTTCAGGAAGCCATCTAAGGCTATTCAAAGAACTAACCCTGACTGTCGTTGGTAAGCACCGGCGATGACTTATTCTTCATTCGGATTAGCTCAGTAGGTAGAGCTCTGGACTAGTGATCGGAAGATTGTGAGTTCGAATCCCGACCGATCAGCTTTTCCGTCGTGTCCGTGGGCAAGGCGATCCATCTCTACAACCCTCTCCATCCAGGTGCTAATTCGGGACATGTGAGACACTCGAGGAGAGCCGGCGCTGTATTACCTGCTGCCATTCCTCCCCGGAATGTCTGAGTGCGTACCGGTTCCTACGAGCAGGGTAATATTTGCGAAGCGCTTCGAGACCGCTGTAAAGCAGTGATAAAGCGCTATATAAGAACTGGATATCATTTTATTATTTTGGACTAGTGCTCAGATGATATCAAGTCACAGTGGCGTCACCAGAGTTTCCGTGTTGAGGGGCACATAGGTGGCACAGTAGTATGCTGGGGAGGGGATGGGGGTGGTACAACCACACGAGACTATCTGAGCAGAGCGCCAGAGCGGGATTGGCACCCCCTCAGATGGTCGGAAACGGCCCTTTCCGACTGGTTGCAATTTCTCAATTATTAGGGAAACAACTAGTCTCCGGAAAATGGTAACACAGGGTGAGACAAGATTATTAGTGAATCATGCATCCCCTTTCATATATTTGGCCTGCCATGCTTCATCTTCAGTTTATCTCTGCCCCCTCCATCCCCGTACCGTATTTAACCCACAAACAGGCTACATGTCACCTCCCACAGAGGAGTCCGACTCAGAATATATACACAAGTAACGCAACTATAAATGACCGAACAACTAAATTCATCAATTACCTGCCCAGTCTTTCTGTTTTTGACGAGAAACGAGAGCGCAAAATTGTGTAGTTCATCTGTGTCATAATTTCATTTGTGATGATACCAAGCAAATCGGAGAGACTTTCAACGTTGAGGTACACTCAAAACCATTTCCATCAACTTTTTGCAGGCTAGGTAGTAGGCAGATATAGCACACCGGTGATATAGGCTTCTATTTGCCTCTTATGACAGGCAGGAGGAACCTGTCTGTATTTCAAATGCTTGGTTTTCTGTTCGGAATTGAAGTTGACAAGTGGTTGGTGGTACTAAAACAATAGGAATATAAGCAAATACGAATGCAGTGTTCGCACGCAATTGCTTTCTGCAGGCAATTCTCCTTAACATATTCCAAATCATCATGCTAACGAAATGAATTAATTTACTTCAGTAGAAGCAAAATATTCAGACTGGTAAACACTGTATGATATTCATCAAATAATTACCTAATTTGGTGCATATTGTATGTAAGAGACCTTACGATACACCCTGTATTGTATCAGTCAATTGGTTTACAGGAAGCGATAGTAATTTCCTGCTCTTTGATACAGGCGTATATTCCGCACCTGTTGCGGCGGCGAGTGCTCCAGGGCCGTTTCGTGGAATGGGGCAAGCGATAGATTTCGTAATTTTCAAGTTCGAAGAAGATAAACACTGCTGCCTTCTCTTGTCTAGTTGTCCTGAGAAAGCTGAGAGAAATAAAATAGTATGAAACTGGTGTTTGAATACTCAGAAAACATTTTTTTGTCGAATTATAAACTCTCAGTTGGAGGCACACGGGCGACACAATGTTTGCTAGGGGGCATGTGCCCACCTGCCCCCTGGCTACGCCACTGTCGAAGCAGAGGTGTAATCACCTTTCGCCATTTACGATTTACGTACTCCAGGATCCGACCACTTCCTCGGAACGTGGAGGAGGAGAGGATCAGGTCCAACGAACGTGACAGCGTGACTGCTCACAGTCAGAAACATATACGAAACAGTTTCGGAAACATTTCGTGTTTGCTGAGAAGAAGTCCCCAGCCTACCAACACTCACTCCCAACAAGTCTATCCCAACACCTGGCACCATTACTCCAAGCAATACAACCCCAACACTAATGAAACGACTGAGAAGACTAATCTAAATATTTTGTATGTATAACATGACATCACCTGTACAATGTATACCTGTGTGTTATACACAATAAGAACCTCGAGGGCCGGTCAGTTTGAAATACAACAACATATCTCCACGAACCTTATACTGTGAGTAGTACACACTTTAAAAGTATACATGTAGTAGTCCGTTGTCGTCTCACTAAAAGTAAAATGAATCCCGATCATTTAAGCTTGATCTACGGACCACCTTCGAACAACAATTAGGCGTAATCTCATGGATTACGTGAGCAAAACCCCCTGCGCACCGTCAACCCACCGTCTGATACGGAAGTGGATTGGTATGATGCAAGTCAACATTTGGTGCTGGGTTATGTTTGTTGTGATATGTACATATTGAATAACATTTAAAAACGTGCCTAACGAATATTACATAATACAAAAGTTTAATTATAATTTATCGCGGTATATTATTGCCGAAATAGTTGTAAATACATAAACAACATTACAACGTCATTGGAAGCTCGATCATTGCATATAACAATTGTTAGCCTCATAAATCTGCACTGCTGTTTTCTGGTCGGTTGAGAAAATATATGGTAACGGTTCAACGCCTGTTTTCTACGCCGACTTCTCACCAATCATTCACAGTTTCTGCTGGCTACGATCAGTTTGCGTGATTTAACGTTCTTAGGTGTAGGCTATGGTAAATAGTGAACAATGTATGCTAATTTTACTGGAAAAAGAGCTGTATTTCTAGGAAAACGCTTATTAGCCGTTTTTATACATACGGTTATTTTCCATCAGTGTACCAATACTTTATTCCATCAATTATTTGTTTTGATATTCTTAGATTTGCATGACTATCAGTTGATTTTTTTTCTCATATATCTATATTTCCTCATGAAATATTCGTCGATCCATCTAATTTTTTCACAGTAACTCTCTGTATCATGATAATCATACTAGTTTCTAATATGCTCTTAGTAACCATACTTTAGAGCAACTATCATTGGTTTTCAGCTGCGAGTTGTTTCTCGGGTAGAAGGAGAAAGTAAGACACCTCTATGTACAGGTGGGAGTAATTAACACTTATACGCCAACTTATCAATTATGTACCCCTAGCCTTTCCTTATTCCAGGTTTTGAGCGCACATCAAGGTGTCAACAGGTAACCATTTTATTGTTATTGATATGATGCGACCGAGATTCCGACCCCAGCCTCCTCAGTGCCGAGAAACCAGACGTTGAACTGACTTTACGGGGCTCTCGGTTAAGTCTTGTTTTTTCTTTTTTTTAGGTCTGCGTGACTAATGGACGAACACGGAAAGGTAGCAGACGCCTATTAGTGATGTCCCTCCGCGGAATTTTGCTAACCCTCGATTAATAGTGCCTGAAAACTTTTTGGTGAACAAAATTTGTGTCACTTATCAATGTCTGATGGGGTTGGCTCCTCCTGTATGTGAAAG
>JAODTT010506403.1:0-12193 GCA_025400115.1 Pentamera pediparva
GACAGAATCCACACCGCCGACTTCTCCAGAAGGTGAGTCGTATGTCTAACTTTCCACTTCCCAACATTAATTTACAACATGACTAGTTTATTTCAGTGATACATTTGTCGCTCTATATTCTCTCGAAGGTAACACGACAGATTCCACACCACCGACTTCTCCAGAAGGTGAGTCGTTTGTTTCACATTTCCACTTCCCAACCCTAATTTACAACACGACTAGTGTATTTAAGTGATACATTTGTCCCTTTATGTTCTCTTAAAGGCAACACGACACATTCCACACCACCGACTTCTCCAGAAGGTGAGTCGTATGTCTAACATTTCCACTTCCCAACCTTAATATACAACATGACTTGTATATTTGAGTGCTACATTTGTTTCTCTATATCCTCTTAAAATTAACACGACAGATTCCACACCACTGACTTCTCCAGAGGGTGAATCGTATGTCGAACATTTCTACTTCCCAACCTCAATTTTCAACATGACCAGTATATTTGAATGATACATTCGTCTCTCCATATTCTTTCAAAGGCAACACGACAGATTCCACACCACCGACTTCTCCAGAAGGTGAGTCGTATGTATAACATCTCCACTTCCCAACATTAATTTACAACATGACTAGTATATTTAGGTGATACATTTGTCTCTCTATTTTCGCTGGAAGGTAACACGACAGATTCCACACCACCGACTTCTCCAGAAGGTGCGTCGTATGACTTACATGTCCACTTACCAACCCTAATTTACAACATGAATAGTATAGTTAAGTGATACCATTTGGGCATCGGTAGTGTCATTTAGAAGCTGTTGAAATCGAGCATGACAAAAAAAAAAAAACTTTTTTGAGGGGGAAAATCCCCCCAACTTTTCCCACAATGCGGGATTGGCGCAAAACGTGCGCCAACACTGTTGTATGCTATCTTTACTTCAGGAAGTGCTGAACTCCGCCGTCCTTACTCTTGAAAATAAATTTTGCTGAGCTGAGCTTCAAAAAACAGGCTGCAAATTCGCAGGTTAAGGGGGGGGGGTCAACGCGGGGTAACCATCCAATGTCGCTCTAGGACCGGGTGTGCAGGAGATTGATTGTTATGGGAGGCAACCTGAGATCCTGGAATTCGAGTTTTATTGTCGGGCTTGTGTGACGATAGTGGTGATACTTTGGATATCGGTATATCGCATTGCCCAGTGTGAGTTGATGGACTGAAAACCGATTGTCGGTTCTGGCGATTTTTTGTATATCTCGTATCCGCCTTTTGTTAGGCCCGAGATTAAAGCCAGTGTGGCCGACTGTCGGTTTTGGCGAAATTTTGTTATATCGAAACAGCCTTCTGTTAGGCTTGAGACTTTGTGACCAGACTATAGTTTCTGCCCTCGGTAGTATTTGGGGGCTTCATCAGTGGTGCGTCTCTTTGTGTGAGCGTGATATAGAATTGACTTTGAATATCATTCTTTAGTGCTGTGATTAACTCATTTAAAGGAGTATGGTCGTTATCGTCAGCAACTTGTGTTTCCTCCGAGTCGGGCTCGCATGGAAATCTAGATTTAACCAGTAAATCTTTGAGATTTTCGGCCCGTTTGTAGGCAATAACGGGGCTCTTTGGTGTATGGACAAATATATTTAGTTTTATGTCCGCATATATTCGAATTCATGTCCGCATTACCATATATTCGAATATATGCCCGCAATTATTCGTAGCCAATCAGAAGGCAGGAATATATGCGGACATGAATTCGAATATATGCGGACATTAATTCGAATGTATGCGGACATACAATCGATTATATACGGACATAGAATCGAATATATGTGGACATAAAATCGAATATATGGGGACATTAATTCGAATATATGCGGGTATAAAATCGTAAATAAGCGGACAATATCTCAGTCAATCAGAGCAACGGAAAATATGCGGGCATATATTCGAATATATATAAAATCAAATAAAGGCTCGCATATATTCCGTTGCTCTGATCTGCTGATTTTATGCCCGCTTTTTTCGAATTTATGTCCCCATATATTCGATTTTATGCCCGCATAAATTCGAATTAATGTCCGCATATATCGATTCTATGCCCGCATAAATTCGAATTAACGTCCGCATATATTCGAGTTCATGTCCGCATATTATTCGAATATATAGGCTCGCATATATTCGAATTATTGTTCGCATATATTCGTGCCTTCTGATCGGCTACGAGTTAATGCGGACATATATTCGAAATAATGTGGACATATATTTGAATATATGCGGACATAAAATATGGTATATTTGTCCAGTACGGCCTCCCATATACGTAAAGGTATGTGCACTGGCTCGCGCTCCCACAACACAACTCGGAATCACGTGACTGGCGAAGTTGCCCGCCCGCCCCGTCGTAGAAATCTAAAGCGCATGTAAAGCAGGACGGCTACGTAGCCTACAACGCGGATGACTCCCCGTAGTAGAAGTCCCCGTCGTCAAATCTAAAGCTCCCTATTGAGAGGAAAAACAATACTCTAGTGAGTGGGACAACTGAATAAAAATTACACATGTCAGGGGAACAACACCTTAACACCTAAAATTCTTGTTTCCCAGAATGAGAACATGATCTCCATTGTTTTGGGGTCAGGTCAAAGGTAATCTCTGGTCAACAGAGGTCAAAGTATGATAACCTTGTTTGCACGACAAATCCAGAATGATTGGTCCGATCTTGCTGAAATTTCGTAGCTTACTTGTGGGGAGAAAAATGTGAACATTAAAAAGGCAATATCGTCTCTCAACACCCGGCGAATAATGGACGATTACATTTGCATGACGTCACGACAGAAATCGTCCCACGGTATATCGGAAATAATTTTGCATTGAATATCATAGTGACACCGTGCCGTACCCACAGAATTGCGGTCAGACGGTGTTTTACTTTGTGACGTCATGCAAACGACGCCGTCGCTTTTCCATCAGACGATAATGCCTCTTTAAGAGGACTCCATGCAGTAATGATAGTGTGTGTGTATATGTGTGTGTATTTGTATGTGACGCCTGTGTTGTGAGCACGTTAGCTCCATCCCGCCTTGGTGTGTCGGTTCATCATTTCAAGTACGTATTGTCTATATTGTTTTAGGGTAAGTTCAAAGTCATCTGAGGTCAACAAAAGTTGAAGTCTGAGAACTTTATGAATACGATAATTCAAAATGCTTAGTCTTGCCAATCTGGTATTTGGTATGTAGCTTTTCGGTGTACCCCAGTCATTTTCGATGAGAACAAAATGAAACAAAATGTGAAAAATAATTTCTGCTTGTGAACTCAATCCCACCCGGATAGATCAAGCTCGTATTGTGTTAGATGGTGCCAGGTACTGCATAAGCCAAAGTATGAAAACAGTGTAAACACGACAGCTGTTGACCACAAAGGTGTAGGTTGTTCATGTGGTTCCCCCATAATGAGTACGTGAACCCTACTGATCGGGGTCTGGAGAAAATTCGACTGGAGTCAACAGAGATCGAAGTCTAAAAACATTGCTGACATGCATGGTAACTCCAGAGTGGTTAGTTTGATCGAGTTGAAATTGTGTATGCACCTATCAATAATCCTGATGTTGTTCATTTTTTATGTTTACAGGGGTTCGTCTTCAGTAAAATAGACGAACTGATATTTTCGACTAAATTGTTGACTAAATCTGGATGGATTACTATGTATGTTCCGTATCATCAGTACATATACCATGTTGTTTTGTGGTTATTTCGAAGGTCATCTGAGGTCAACAGAGGTCAAGAGCGTGTGAACGTGAAATCCAGAATGCTTGGTCTGGTGAAGTTGAAATTTGGTAGGCCAATATAGTTTTCTTATGGGGAGTACAGAGCCCCATCGTTATTGGTTTGAAGAAGAGGACCTTTCCTGTCAAAATATACAAATTGTGGAAAATTCATATTTCGGCCAAATGTCAGCTTGTAAACACTATAACTCGACCCTACATAGATGGATCGAGCTCATACTTGGTATGTTGGTTCCACATAATTATTACATGTTCCCTATTTCTTGAGGTGATGTCATCTGCGGTCAACAGAGGTCAAATTTTAAATTTGTCGTATCACAATATCATGGGGAGTACAGGAACCCTGTTGTTTTCGGCGTACATCGGTGGTAATTTTTAGTGAAAGATACGAATAGTATTTTTTTTCATTGTGAACAGGATAATTCGACCCCGCCTGGGGACTATTTTACCCGAAGTTTCCATAAGTCGGAGTCTGAAAATCGTGTAAACACGATAAGTTCAGACTGCTTCGTCTGACAGGTCTGATCAAACTGAAAGTCTGGTATGGAGCTTCCCTGTCGGTTTTACAAACACCCTAATATTATTTTGTTGTAGACCAGGGGTCATTTTTCGTAGGACATTGTGAAAATTTATATGTTGCTCGATTTCAGCTTCCAAACACGATAGCGTGATCGGGATGGAGCTCATACTTGGCAAGTATATTCCCCATGATGAGTACATACATTTTAGTGTCTTGGGGTCGGGTCAGAAGTAATCTAGAGTCAACTTATGTAAGAGTTTAGACATCTTTGTGAACAGTCTAAAATGTCTGGTTAAATCGAGTCAAATTTGAAGTGTAGCCTGTGGGATCACAAGAATCTTATTGAAATTTATTCGGCTGATTCCTCCTCAGAGCTACAATTTTAGTCAATAGGAACGGAAGAATTGTGAGGAATTCATCTTTTTGTCAAATTTCGATTGTAAAAGCAATGGATTGTCTAGTCAGCATGTTTACCATTTAATGTCCTGTGAATAATTATACAGTATTATATGGGTCATGGGACATTTCGTGTTGTAAACACGATAACTTTGACCACATGGTTGGGTATTTTTTCTTTGGTGTGATCATCAGTGCAGTCGAAGAATGACTACGCATGTTAGCTTTCTGGTATCCAAATACACACCATCTTGAGAGAATTGGGTACACCCTGCACCCGTAGCAACATAACCTTACTCTCTGGGTTCGGGATTGTCAAAGAGCATAACTGTTCCTGATGATCGTGGTAATATCTATGTGAAGAGCTTTGAGACCGCTGTAAAGCAGTGATATAGAGCGCTGTATAGAAAAGGGTATAAATATAATTTCATTTTGGTTTGTAATTAGCCGATGTGCACTCGCTCGTGAGAATTTTATGATTGGCTACGCTGATCCCTAAACCTAATCCCCAACCTAAAAAAGACTATTATCGGAACAATAGAATACCTTACGATACAGCGCGCATCAACTGAATTAGCATCTATATACCTGAGTGTTCTGTACATGCAAACCACGAGACTCACTGTCTATCTATCACCGAAGGCGAATGGGTTTTATGCGATCACGCAGGCGTAAGTATGTGTGTGTGCGTGTGTGTGTGTGACACTCCTCCTCAGCACGATATCTAACGAACACAAGCATGCAGCCTATTCAACTCCAATTAGTTAGGCGGTTCCCACATATGGTGAGGGTAGAACATCATGTTCTGTCGTGAGGTGAGAGTCAACTCAAGGTCAGGTCATGAGAGAACGAACCTTGAAGAGCCTGTCAGCATGATATCTGAATAACGCAAGCATGTCGTAAGCTTATATTTGGATCGTACATAATGGTGTTTTGGTGATAAGTCAAGGTCATTTGGGGTCAATATAGGACAGCCCTTATATATCTTGGTAACGAAACAATTCAGAGAGATCCTTGCATAATGGAAAGGTGTACATGTCTGTGTGACCTGTATATGGTGACGTACTTTGAATTTATTTGACCTTTTGTCTTTATTTGACCCTTCGACCTTATGGCCCTTATGGCCCTTGTGTGATTACGTCCCAATGAGACAAACCACATAGTTAATTATACTACCCTACTATATCCAAACATGATAACTGCTGTATTGTACAAGGTTCGCACTCCGAAAGATATGTAGCAAATTGGCGAGGAATAACTACTTTCCATAGGAATATTTGGTCTTCCACCGTGGGTGGAAATTTGTGGTGAATAATTGAGGGTGAACTGATGAAGCACTGTCAGTCACCGAAACGACAATCATTGGACTGCCATGACGCAAACCTCGCGATTACATGTTTTATTGTTTTGCTCCAGGTGGCCTTTTACTGCACGTGGCACGCTTAACGAACACAGGGCTCGCGTGATAGTCTGTGCGTTAATTATTTGACGATGCACTTCACATCTGTGAGACCGTTCTGCCTTTCTCACAAACAAGAAAAGATGAGCGAATTACAGAATAAACAAATAACAACATCATGCTACTGTCTCCAGACAGATGTGACATGTCTCAGCGACTAAGTGAGTGCTATCTTACTCAGAAAACATCTTCAGCCTCACCTAATATCTAAGCATATACGTAGCATATGTTATAGGCACAGGACAACAAACTCACGAATAGGCTATACCGGGTTTGCGCCAGGTCCCACTTTACTTGTAATTTATTTGAACAGGGTTCAATAGGGCAATATTGTTAGCATGACAATGAGGTTTGTGATATAGTGGTCGCAACAACTCCAGTTCATTTGAAAACCTACTCCACTCCAAATCGGAGCTTTTTTTAAACACTGTTAGCTGGGTCGGCAGGGTCACATCATATCGTTTTAATATGACACTCTATCGCTGAAATTCGCTTTTGCAGACGCGTCACATGCTTCGGCGAGCGCACGTTATGGATTACTAGTGGTCAGACAGTCGGTCATTCCGCAACTGGTTCAACTCAGTGATCCTTCTTAAAACAGAATATGTGCGCTATGCACAATCCCGCAGGTCATGTCACAAATGCCCAGTGAACGTCAATCGGATGTGGGCTCAAGAAAGTTACCACATTTGAAAATTATTCTAACGAAGTGTCGACAATAAACCGAAATGCCTCAAATAATTTTCACTTGAAACAGAAGGCTAAGGTATATTTCATAATATATCCTGGTTAGTTAGCCTATTTGTTGAATTATTATCGAACTATTCACTTTTTAAGTATTTAATTGAGTTTGAGTGACAGTTTCAATGTTCGTATCAGTGAGATAAATTGTTTGATTCCAGTAGAAACACGTGTACGCACTTACGGAACGTACGTCTGTTGTATACGAGCAATGCCTAATGGAATTAAAGAAGGGGGAGGGAATTGGGTAAGAAAAGCTCATAAACATAGAAGTGAATAAACATACTAGGGGTAATATATTTTTGTCAGGAATATTTATGTGAACCCCTCAAATAATATGAGTTGATTATTTGATTCTGCTAAGTAGTATAATTTAATGCTAAATAGCAGTTCACTGTATTATTTATTTTTGCAGGCAGATGTGAAAGTTAAAGTTTGAATGGTTTGTTGTATCTATAATATTTACTATGGTTCTCCTACCGTGGGCTGTCTCTACGGGGTATAACAGTAATAACACGTTGATGTAACATGTTCCCCTGTTACACAGCAGGGGTCACACTTTCCGCATCAGTGCACTAGTTGCACCAGTGATGTGAGTAATGTGTGGAAAAAGTCTATACAACTGGCTACTAAATGAACTATGTATATATATCCAAGTTCAATTCCATGCACTTGTTCACTTGATTAGGCCGTTTCATGACTAACTTGTTCAGAACTTTTGGTCTCTTCCCAGCAAACACGAAACGTTCTCGAAACTGTTTCTTATATGTTTCTGGAAAAATATTTAATGTTGAGTACCATAAATGTTGCAGGAATGTTTCCATACCATTACAGGAATGTTTTGAGAAGATATTTTACAAACATTTTTATTTTTTATAGAAAATAAGAGTAACAGCGGACCTACGAAACGAAACGATAACAGTCTATACTTTGACAACACTCACATAACTGAAGCCCATTTTGGCGCAAATTTGTTGACACCAAAACCTTTTCAGAACACTTCCAGAAGTTTAAAAAAATGTTTTACCAATGCTCCGTCCACCCCAGACGACCTCTGACCTGGCCCCAATACAGTATAGGGTTGATGTGCATATGTTGAAACATACAAACCATACTAACTCCATTATTCAGACCGATTCAAGGTATCGTATTGGCATGCTGAAATTGGTCAGGATGTCAAAGAGCAGGAGTATGTTCACTGAAGATGACCACACCGAAAACAATGGGTGTGTGTGCTCTTTGTGAGACAAGCTACATTTCAAATTTCATCCTGAAGCAAGGTGATCAAACTTCGATCTCTTGTGACCTCAAGTGACCAGACCAGACACCAAGACAACATGATTCATGTACTCATTATGGGAAACCCACATACCAAGGATCAGCCTCATTTATGCCGGTGGACAATTGGGTCATCGTGTTCACAGGACGAAGCGTCAAATACATTCATACATACGTACATGCACTCGCAAAGCAGCCATCTTACCCACCCACACACGTGTCCACTGGGCGTACGTACACGCACTCCCAAAGCAGCCATCTTACCCACATACACACGTGTTTACTGGGCGTACGTACACGCACTCCCAAAGCAGCCATCTCACCCACTTACACACTGGTCCACTAGGCGTACGTACACGCACTCCCAAAGCAGCCATCTTACCCACGTACACACGTGTCCACTAGGCGTACGTACACGCACTCCCAAAGCAGCCACCTTACCCACATACATACACAAAACCAAATACGCTTCGGCAGCTGGCTGCCGGAAACCGTGTCTATATAGCGAAGGGACGTCACGTTCGAGCGGTTTGGCTGACGTCACCGTGAGGGCGTGTCCTGTGCCCCACGTGGTCGAGCGGAGCGGCGGGAGTCGGCCATATCATCAGCGAGTATTTCGAGGTACGCGTTGGAGAAGTGAATTTGAGTATGCTTGTATATGTATATATATGCGTGTGTGTGTACGTGCCGCCTGGCTAGTAAACACGATATCTGGATAGGGCATCAGTAGATTAAGTTCATACTTGCTATGAATATTATTCATGATCCCTATTGTGTTGGGCCCAGGTCAGAGGTCATCTGAGGTCAACAGAGAACAAAGTCTGAAAACCGTGTAAACACAAAAGTCCAGAATGCCCGATCTGATCAGGTTGGAATTCAGTATGTAGCTTCATCACGCGGCGTACAACAGCCCTATTTTGTCTGAAGACTAAGTTAAAAGTAGGACATTTGTGAATTTCGTCTATATTTTGGCAAATTTCAGCTTGCAAACACGATAACATGAGTAGGACTGACTAGACCTATAGGTCTGAATGGATGAAGTCCATTCTTGGTATGTCTGTTCCTCAAAATGGGTACACGCACCTTGTGGGGTAGGGTTAGAGGTAATCTGAGGTAACCAGAGGTCACACTATATATAGCATGATCGGTCAGATCAAGCTGCAAATTGATGTGTAGCTTTCTTACGAGGCTTTCTCATAATGAGGAACATGTGTTGGGTTGGGCATTTTTTGGTGAAAAACTTCGATATGTATGTTCATCATAATGAGTTGATGAGTGTTGTTGTTTGTGACACAAGGTCAATGTCCACAGATATTAGGTCAAGGAATCACTAAGCCTTTGGGCTTTCTAGCTGAAATTATAATTTTAACGGGAAAATGGTAATATGTGTTCTGGCGATGACACCACTTCTTATTCGAATGTTGTACTTTCAATAATCCACGTCATGAACTTCTCGCGAAATACTGGAAGAAGTCTTGTTTGACAAATGATTCATTTTCGAAGAATGATGTTCAGCGTCAACCCTTGATACTTTCATACATATATTGTAAATATTAACAGCATTTTCCGTACATCATTCTCTTTCCTTGCATTCGCTTTTTTCTGTTTCTTTCATTGTTGTGGCTGGTGCCAACTTTGTTTTCGTGCTGTTGATCTTCCGTTAGTTTTTTCCTCGTGTAGCCATCTTGTCTCATGATTGTTATAATAGCATATTCTGTACGTATATACCTCATTTCAGGTGATTCAGAGTCAAATAAACGTGTAATAAGTTATTGAGTCAATACACCTGTAAACTGGCAGTGTTCTATTGAGGCTAGGGCCCAGGCTAGTGCCATAACATCAGTAGATTTGTCTTAATATATAGTTAAGCGATACTGGGCATGTGGGGGGAGGGGGGAACAAAATAACAATTGCCTATAGCTTAGTTTCATAACGAGCCTAGGATTGGAAATAGGAAATGGGTCAAAACCTTCCAACGCATGAAAGTGACAGAGCAGGTAGGTTTTGATGTTTTAACACCTCCCTCGCCCTTGTGCTTCTTCTTCACTTTGAGCCCCACCTGGCCCAAACCCCTGATGCATACAGTGGACATAGCCAAGGCGGGAGTACCACACACACTGAGAAAACCTGGTTAATCCTAGTTGATTTAAACAGGAAAGAGTCACCCTGACTCCCATCACGCTCGCAATCTATCTATCTATCATCCATTTGTCTATTGTATGACTGTCTGTATGTCCGTCATGCCAGCCGGTCCGTGAACTTTGAACTTTTGGGCTCTCAAATGTTGAACTTCGTTCTTTGACACCATATTCGGACCAAAGGCTGGAAGTCGTGCAACAGATTGCCTTCAAACTAGCATGGGTGAAAAGAGGGCACGTGAAAACCCCACACCCCGAATTCGGAGATTCTAGCATGTTGCATCGCTGAGTTATTCCAATTTACTTTTTGGAATTGATGACGTCATGTGGGGAGGGGGCGACGAAGAGGTCGCCTATAGACTCTACACACTTAATGCTGAGATTTCGCGTCTTGATAACAGGAAGATGGAAAGTGATATTCAAAAAGTTAATGAAGAAGATTATTCCGTCATATTCTGTGTACAATTCTGTGGGTGTTTATGTAGATCCCATCCATGGTTCATGGTTCATGGTTCATTCGTTACAATCCATGGTTACATCCATGGTTTCAAAAAGTGCATGTTTCGTACTGACTTTGTGTTACAGAGGTTCTCGCGGTCCTGCCTATGCCGTCACATCGCGTGTTGCGCAATGACAGTTGCTGCGCATACCCATCGGCTGAATTACGAATTGCGGTTTGGAATACCCCAGTGTACTATCCATGAGGCACAATAATGAATGAAGTATTATTTACATGACCGTTGGCCTTCAACGAACAAGGGTAATTGAAGGGGTATGACGCGCTATCATGTGAAAGTTGAGGTTGATATACTCGGGCAGATGCCTATTCTCCGACGATGATACTATTGAGGCGTTCAGAAACGCATGGTCAAAGATCAATAAAGGGGCATAATAAGCTGTTATGTGAAACATTGAGGTGTATGTATCAATTAGGTATGGAATGGGAAGGGACCTAACATCGATCCTTTGGGGACACCAATATTGCAGGTCTGTGTCACGGATGACCTGGAGACAAATTAAACATTTTGACAAAATGTGGGCGACCATGAACACTTCAACCAATCGACGCCATACCGCATACGCCATAAGTATACGATTTATTCATTAGGATGGTATGACCCAATGTGTTGAAAGTTTCGGAAAGTCAACAACAAGAC
Organism: Pentamera pediparva; assembly: GCA_025400115.1. NCBI lineage: Eukaryota > Metazoa > Echinodermata > Holothuroidea > Dendrochirotida > Phyllophoridae > Pentamera > Pentamera pediparva. The sequence continues at coordinate 11,454 of JAODTT010506403.1, forward strand.
GAAGACGACCTGGTTGATTATTGCCTCATGTTTACTAACTTTCGAACCAAAATTTGTTTTGTCGTGAAACGTGTAACGTATGCAACAACATTTTTGATGTTAGGATGGATGACAGACAGGAACTATTGCGGTGTGTAACAGCAAAAAAAGGAATCCTTCCTCTCTTTATTATCTGCAGCCCGCATAGCTACATTGAGCTTGATTCATGTGTGTGTTCTCCAAATATAATGTTGACACTATTTTTTTTCTATCATGAACTTGACTGACTTTGGCCTAATTGTCAAAACGACGGCGTTCACTCCCTGCATATTTGTAGCTAACATACCGGTAACCAATCTTACCTTGATAATTGCATTCTTCAGATATCGTGCTGACAAACTTTCTGGCATCCGTTCTCTCATGAACTCGACCTATGTCCATATCTGCAACCTACACACCTAATTTAGATTTTATACATGCTTACGTTCTCCAGATATCGCGCGGTTGGGTGAGCAGTACCATTGTGGGGATGGGAAGTGTGCAGTAGCAGGGTGGGCAGTGTGCAACACCAGTAGGATGTGAGCAGGGAGGAGTAGCAACTACGAGGAAGTAGAAAGTTGTGTTTGTCTGTTGGCTTTGTGAACAAGACGGTTTTGAGTGATCCGTCTTTCAAGGTCACTGTGGTGTCCAGGAAATGAACACTGCTGTGCGATAAATCTGCAGTGAACTTGATGGAGGGGTGGAACGAGTTGATTTGCTTG
>JAODTT010507514.1:0-12186 GCA_025400115.1 Pentamera pediparva
ATGAAACGACAGGACTGAGGTCCCAATTGTATATTGCCTTTGTTATATACCTACCTGGAATCGAATTCTGACTACATGTCAAACCAATTCGAGATCTATGTATTGAAAATGATTTCCTCCCTTGGTCTAACCTCCACCTCATCATGTCTTATCGCGCCATCAACTTTTCTATGGAAGGAGGAGGGGAAACTGACCTGTTGGCTACGCCACTGCCGTTACCCATGGCCTCCACTATATTCAAACGTTGAACAAGTTAGATCAATAGAATGTGCACCATACTGTCGCCTTCGAAAATTATGTGTGACATTTTGTGACTATAGGTTGGATACCAGAATATTTCCACCAAAAAATACACTATTCGGTCACAAAATCAGGACGGAAATCTTCGGAGAACGGCAGGGACCGGATGATAGAGCGCCCGCCTGCGGAGGCAGGTCTCTGCAGGTCCAAACCTCGGTATCAACACGGGCAACGCCTGATACCGGTACCACTTTTCACGCCGCTCATGTTGTGGGAAGTTGCTGCACTCGAAGACTGCACTCCCGTCCGTCGGATGGGGACAATAAATGGCGGTCGTAGTGAGAGCAGGAATTAAACATGCCCGTCTCATTAGGCTCAGGACACTATCAGACTATTCGGTGAGAGGAGGCGAGAGTTCGCCGGTTTCTATCCACTCCCGGCACACTGCACACGAGCACACGAGTGCAGCGCCTCCGGTTAAACCACATGGGTTATAAGTGGGGCGTTCAACTCGATCTAAACCCAAACCTAAACATTCACTCTCGTACTGCATAGACATGAAATCAACTGATGGATAAAGCTACATTCTAGCAGGAATTGAGTCATTGCGCACATCTATCAGCAAACAGCGGAGTTATCCCCTTTTGTCAGTCTGTTTTCTCAATCAAAATATTAGTTCTGATTGATTTACTGTCCTGGTTCTCAAATAGGAAATGGCGTAAACACATCGATATTGTTCAGTAAGTTCCCGGGGTCTCGCACGAAAGCCCGCATTTCGTCGTAAATCACACCGGAGTATCGAGTCGCAATAACATGACCGAACGTTCCCCACATTCCAGCGACTCCCGAGAGGGCAGTTAGGAACATTCCCACACCGATATATCGGAAGACAAAAATAACTTACTGAAATTTCCAGGTGCCGCATCATAGGTAACATGAGCAGGACAGGATACGATTAATACATTGGCCGCTATAGTCGAAAGACCGTTCGTAAACCGAGTGACTTCCGTTCTTTGTCTCGCCTGAACAGTGTTCAGGAGGAGACGTCCAGCGGTCATCTTGTAAACTTTGCACATGTGTTTGCGCGCGAGCTGGTATCACGTTCATACTTTCATTGTAAAAGGTCCGATCCGGGCGGAGTATTTTCAACGCGTATGAACGTTCATGAATACTAGCCTTATCATATTTACTAACGATCGGGATGTAATCATGTATGCCTATGTTCCGTTGGAGTACGAGTCAAGTGCAGGATTTGGGGGCAATCGAGTATTAGGTCAGTGTTCTCGTTATCCGGCCGTTATGACGTTAGAACAGTAGGATGATGTAGGCTTACGATCCGTGTATAGGTGATTTGAGGAATCAAGACGTATCTTTCATTGTAGATTGAATACATTTTCAACATAAAGTAGGCTGATTGTTCAGTCTAATCTGGCAAATTTGAGCACTTGTCTTTCTTTTTTGCTCTTTCATTTCGTGAATCTCTTACGCATTGTGATGAAAACTGCCCATAAGTTGTGCTCGTAAGTGTCGAGAACGAAGACGTGGACGGAAGACCGAAGATTTTGCCTAATTTACTTACAAAGGTCTTCCATCTTCCATCTTCGTTCTCGATGTCTTCGTCCTCGTGAAACCATTTTTTTCAGGAAAACGAAGACCTGCAAAACTCAGATGGAAAATCGAAGATCTTGCCTAATTTACTCACACAGAAAGCATGTAAACTATCGGAGGAAATGGGAGTCAGAAGACCTATAACCAGATAATGAAGATGGAAGCCTTTGCAAATCCACTCGATAAGGTCTTTGTTTCCGATACACCCATTGAACTCCAGTGTTTGTTTTTGTTGGACGTCTTAGTAGCTGCAATCATTATTTAATGCGTATACGTATTGGTCAAAAGGAGAGCAGACCACATCACATCAGGGAAATTATTTGTAACTCTAATTTTATTTATTATTAGTTAGCCAGGATTCAACCCCGGCGAGAAATGGTGAAATTCTTCTCTGATTGAGGTGCAATCCTCTGTCGCCATTATACTCACTTACTTGGTACTTGGTGTGATAACCTCCATAGGACTACGCAAGGGAATTTCAACAGGAGGTGCACGGTGGTCATGAGGCAAATTAGAGGGCAGCAATACTTCGAGTAAAAGCATCTCCAGTTTTCTCATCTTTGCACTCCTGTGGGAGTCTATCTATGCTCATGTCCTTCGGAGGGGACATTAATCTGCGGTCCTGGGAGCAGGAATACACACACACTCCTGCCTCAATACTTCAGGGTACTATTTGAAGTGAGATTCGACGCTGTCCTTCCACACACAAAACTTGGAGCCTCGCTAATTTCTGACTAATGAATTCCTTAGTGTGCTAAAGCTCTTTGGGTGCAAGCATGATACGAGGTATACCATACCAAACCATTTGTGGATCGTGGTGGCCGAATCATTCAGGATGTCAAGCTATTATTCAAGAGATTATGGTTTCGAGTCTGTCACGTCACAGACGCATTGCCTTATTCCGTGTCCTGTGGAGGGTCCGCAGACCGCATCTGACGACATATTAGTGTCCATGTCTGCACCCAATTGGTGGGTCATCATCATGTATGGGTCCAGCCCCTCTACTGACACACACACAGAACAATTGAGTAAAATAAGAACTCTATGTCAAATTGTTACATAATTATCTTTTAGGTGAACTTTACATAGTTATAGGTGAATTTCATATAATTATGGAAACATTCTACCCGAAACGTAGTAAACTAAATAAAATTTACCGAAACCATTCAAAATTTACCTATGAAAATTATGTAACAATTTGACATAAGAGTTATGGGAGTTCTCATTTCACCTAATCGTTCTGTGTGTACAAGTACACAATTAGAATGATGGCTAGCTCATTATATTTGAAGCCTGCAGATCGCTGATATTATACCAACACGATTTCTGTCAGTCAACCACTTAGTAATCCTTGAACTAGCAATGTCCACGAATTTGTTGTTGCTATAATGCCGTATGGATTAACTTTGACCTCGGCCAGACCAATTGCTCATCACCGTGACCCTTTGTTGATTGATAATTCCATTGCTCTTGGTTGAAAGGAACTATTGACCTATAACCGGAACTGGCATTACTCAACAAGAGGGGGATTATAGGGGTATAATTTAATTATCGACAATGATCAGAGGATATAGAAGGGGTTCCGTGCGCAGGACATCACGCATAATAGTTAGTGACACGACAACGGGAACAGCACTTTATATAGGCCTACACCACCCGTTTATGTAAACATTTATACTACACCAGTATACACTCGCTAGGGTGAAAACATGATATCCATTGTCCAGCTAGCGTCAGTTTGCGATCGGTCTTGGTGGAGTAAATTCTGCATTTTGAACATGTTCCGCCGAATGCTTCGAAAACATTTCTTGTTGAGTAACACAAAAGTTGGAAAATGTTTCCAAAACATCTTACGGATCGTTTTGAAAATGTTTTCAAAAACTCCTGAAAGTGTTCTAAGGAGGCTTTGGTGGCAAAAGATTTGCGTCAAAATTGGGTAAAGTTATGTCAGTGTTGTCAAATGATATTATATTATCGTTTTGTTTCGTAGGTTTGCTGTTACTCTTGAATTTGAAATAAAATAAAGATGTTTCTAAAAATATGTTCTCATTTTTGAAATGGTATGGAAACGTTTCCGTAACATTGATGTCACTCAACATAGAATAATTTTCAGAAACATATGGGAAACAGTTTCGAGAACGTTTCGTGTTTGCTGGGATGCTACACTGTCACGGTCTGTGCTACTCGCTCGCATGCGATAGAGATATAGATGAAAGGAACATGACATGCAACCAGTTAAGTGAGTAACTGAGTAAGCAGGCGAGTAGGTACCCGAGCAATTCGCAAGCAAGCAAGCTATCGTTTATAACGACACACCGATAGCATAGTGTGCCTAGAGTATTATCAGGAAAAACGGAAAAAATAAGATCTAATCCCTCAGAATTATTGAGATAGAAATTGAGAAATACCAGGCAATCATATTGCAAATCGTCTCCTTCCTTTTCTGATATTTCCGGAATTAAACCGCATTATCTCGGGGTTGTTTTTTCATCGCAAAGGAGAAAGTCGTGAAGTGTAGGCCATGAATGTAAATATCGCGTGTGACATTTGATTAAACCGGCATCACTCTGCTGAAGACAGATCCATAGTTTATGTTGATTCGTAAAAACAAAATCCTCCCGTAATTCCGGGCTCCCTGCAGAGAAAGAACAGAAAGCTTGCTGTTTATTAATGTTAGTATACATACACATGCATATAACGCTATTATATACCAACGGGGTTATCGTTCACCGTGAGGCCGTTATGAGGGAATTACACGTTTTGTCGCACCTATAAAGTTCTGATATGCGTGTGACGCTGCATGGATAAACGTAAAATTGTGAAGGCAAAATACACAAGATGACAGTGCGAGGATAAAAATAGGCCATATAGCATAATGCTGCTGCAAACTGAACCAAATCTATAATTTATACCTTCATATTTTTCTCATACAGCTGGACAGTGGCACAGTGGCATGTTATTGCCCCTTATTATGTGTTCCTCTCGATCTAGCGTTCACAACTTAAGTTCACAACATTGTCCGCGCAGTGTGGAGGGAAGATCGTATGTTCAGATATTGTGATAGGATGGAACGCCATCGTGGTCATCTGGTAATAAGGTGATAACGCTACGTGCTGCAATATCCTTACTAAGTGAAAGTACATTGGGTCTTCGTGATGTCATATTTAACCTCCTAACGCTGTGTTCGTCCTCGTGAAGATGTATTCTGGCTTCGAGAATGCAAATTGAACAGTTAAACCTTAATGGTGGTCCTTCTCTCACTGAAGTTCAAAGCATCATTCATGAAGTTGAAGATGGTTGGTGGGGCAAGTCGTACTTTAAACTGATCAAACCGGATATGATCATAGGATGTAACATATTGTCAACACACGTCACGTGAGCCGTCCCTCTAACGAGGATTGTGATTGGCCAGACTTCGTGACGGGAGATCATTTCCGTAGTGTAGTCCTGCTTTTGGTTTCGCGAAGTCTATATATCTCCGTGACCGACCAGGACAGATATAGACCCTTCGTGCAGGCGTGTATCAAAATGTCGCTATACACGGAGCATGGTTTACCAAACTCATATTCCTGTCAACCGTCATTTATACGTGCTTGGGAGAATAGAACAAAAATATCTACAAAATCGGCGTGGCTTTGCTGTGATTCGACGGAACAGAAACATGATATTTAAATGTAAAGATGGTTTCGATATACAACCTCTGAAGGTTTGCGGATAGTGCTATATGTCCTGCGACCCAAGGGTTCTTTTTGGGCACTCATATGTTTCACCCACGGTGACGCTCTGTTAGATGATAGATCATTGGTTTTGGGTCCCTCGCTGTCATTTGCCGAAGCCCGCCTTACCCCAGGCTTCGTATTATGTCGCTTGAAAAAAGTCTGCATTCCTAGAATTGACCTATTCTTCCAGTCCGAAACAAAAGTTAGAGGTGAATAGTCTAACATTTTATTAACGTGATAATTGAGTTTCAATTGAGTTGTTCGTTCATCTGTTCAACAGTTAAAACTTTGGAATCCTGTGATATCTCTCATACAGCCATCGTGCGCGGGTATATGCATGTAGGCTATACAAATTATAACTTCCCTCATCTGACGCCACTAGCTCAAACCAGTGGCTTCATGCTCAGACTTTCGCTCAATCATTAGACCACCCCACTCCGGCTAATTTGAAGCACCCTAGTCCCTGATGATTTATGTTACTGAATATACTAGCATATTCGACCTGCGCCCATATACCCCGATGTGTAATTCATTCTCTATAGGCTCCAGTCTCCGCGCAGTTTCTGAGATTTTACTGCCCGAAACTCAGTGAAACACGATATGAGGGGAGGGAATTAGCAGCCATATTGGCTTTAAGAATGAAGTTTATTTAGTGACACGGGGTGGACAAGTCCGTCTCATATCAAACATAATCCGATTTAATGGTCGCAATTAATCATCCACCGAGTGGTTCATATCGAGTGGTCAATAATTAAGTCTGGGTGAGGGAGGATGATAGATTATGTAGCCCCAGCTTACATTAGTCCTAATCCTGATTTAGCTCTGCCCAATTCTCCGTTTGGATTCTGATGATGCATAATAAATCACTGGTCTCGATGTGGTTCTATAGACTATAGAGATCAGTGTTGTCGATACATGCACTCCCTAAGCCTAATGTATATGTCATCGGATTATAGGTATGTACTACCTACTCATACAACCTGTATAAAGGCGTGAAGAGGCAATATCGTCGCTATGATACGTCAATGCAAAATTCGATCCGATATACCGTGGAACGATTTTTTGGCAATCGGACCCGTCCATCATTCACATCATTCAGAAAATATTGCCTCCTAAATGAATACAACCAGGTTTGGGTCCCGGAATCAGTCTACTAATTTCCGACTCTTATCGAGTATAGAGAAAAAATTACCACAATTCTATCTCTAACACGATACCAATCAGACACTGTTTAACATGTGTTCCATTCGTATCGGGTGTATGATATGTCAATACAAAATTAGTTCCGAAAAACCTTGGATTGTATTTTGTCTAGTTTCTAGACGACATTACCTCTTCAAAGGGCTTCGGATATCGTGCCTCGTCAACTAACATGACTCTGAACAATGTGATAACGGAACACGATGTGATAATTCCACAAGCAGCTGAAAATATAAAGAGTCCACTATATCTGACTAATATCCTGTGGCTAATGTTGTAATATTTTCGTAGTCTTCGTCTAGATGCTGCATGCTATAAGGGAACGCAAATGGTCACTGTACTTTTGCTTCACAAATGTCAGTTCTTCTTCTTCTTCTCGTTATTATCATTATCATTATTATTCAGTATTATATGTAGCCCAGTAGTTCAAATGGGAGTTGAAGTGTACATGTTTGAATGCGAAAACTAATGTGGTGCGTATACGCAATACAATTGCCCAAAGCGTTCGTTGGTCTTGCATCCCGGCGTTTTCAAACTTTAATATAAGTGGTCAACCTACATTCCGAGTTCGAGTCCCGCATACAACGCGGCGTTTTTCCCAAGGTGGCTGTACTTGCAGTTGCGTTTGGCGAGGTCCTGGTCTTCATTTCTGGATTCCGCTGTGATGCTGTGTTCCTGAGGTTTGTTTGGGATTTTTCATATTTGCATTAAATCCTGTCGGTCGGCTGTGAGCAGTCACGTTAGACATGAATCTTCCGACACAAAAGACAGAAGATAAGGACATACCGGAAACATTTTCATGTTCATCATGCAGGGTACAATTGACTGCCGTTTTTATTTTTTCTAAAAATTACATAAATTCGCATCTATACACAGGCTGCACCAAATATATTCTTCAGAACTGAGCCTCAAGACAAATATATCGGTAAGGCGTGAGCGCCTCGCAATACCGTGTATTACAATATGGCTCCGAGACATTTTGAGACTCCCAAGACACCAGAGATATAGCGTGTTTCCAATTCTCTCTTCCTTCCCCTCCCTCCCCCCTTCGTAGCCGATTTCTCCCCTTGTTTCCGACAATTTTTCGCAAGAAGTGAGTTACCGACCTGCCGTGACCGAAGCCGCGGGTTGTGGCGCTCGGTAGGATGTCGGGTCGGTCGTAAACAATTAATTCAGAGACAAAAAAAAACCTCGGTTGGCGCACGCGCGACTCATAAAATGGATACAATTTGACACATAGCGAGTCGGACAGATTCCCCCCATGGCCCCCTACGCCTAAGCGGTTAGTCAAGGTACCCTAACATTAGTCGAATTACGCTGCATTGACAGGAATAACAGGCTCCCCAGCCAGGGCAGCAGGGTAATCATCTAGGGAGAAGACGGAAGAATGCATGAAATGGGATGGATTTACCAGCAGTCTGGACGACCCTCGCGCACGCTCCCGCAAGTAACACAGCTCCGAGAATTGGCGAATCGAGCTCGTACGGTGATCATCGAGGTGCTCATGGAACGAAAAAATTATGCCCTGGGGAAGGTACATCGTACGAGAGAGAAAAGTGGACGGCGTTCTCTCACGAATCGCCAGCCTTGTGAATACCGCCGATAGACAACATTACAGCAAATTGCAGCTCATTATCAGCGAGAAGATGGAAAAAATTGTTGACAGGGGGATTGTTGAATTTTTGGTATTCAGCCAGCGCGCTTGTCGTCGGGGCTCGTGCAAATGGGGCGACGCATACCGTTCTTGATGAGATAGATATATTGATCGATACATAGATATAGAGGCTGTATAGATGGATCAATTGACTAACAAATATAGAAACAGACTGGCAAACAGATGGTCAAATTCACTCGTAATTCGTAAACCTTGAAAGTCACCCCATGGTCTGTAGCTTGAGCAGTACATTATATATGCCTGCGTCTGTGCGACTTTCGATTGGTAATATGACTTGGCATTTGAACCTATTAGAGGTCCGACAGAGATGCAGACCTGGATACTGTCAACTGCAAATTCTCCACCATGTTCATGAAAAAGGCAATTATTCTTGGCGAACACTCTTACACGCGGGCAGCAACTTGCAAATAGCCTACCCCTCGTTTGTCCCTGCTCCAGTCTCTCTTGCTGAGCGCCCAGCGAGGAGGCATCGGGTACCATATTGTCTTTTGAGGACGGTACATGGTCGATTGAGGAATCGGATGCAGCCAAACTGGATGCTTTTGGTCGTACCGTCTGGAAATGGCTGCTGGTTGTCAATTGGAGCGACCACGTAACCAACTAGTCACTTATGCGAAAGTTAGACGGTAGATGGCTCCTCACCCATGACACTTTTGTGCAGAGAAAAATGGTTCAGCCACATCGTCCGTCAACAGGGTCCCCAGTGGGACCTCTTGTCAGGTGCCGTTCCGGGCACAGTGAGTAGACATGGGCGGCCTCGGATGACCTGGTATGATAACATCAGAGCCTCAACCGGTCCCACCATGGAGGAAGCAAAACAGCATGCTCTTTCCCGGATTCATCTGCGGATACAGCGTCCACGGTCTCTTCAGAGTCTTTGACGATCATATATATATATCATGGACTCGATGACTTTTCCTTCAACTACTTCTTTGAGTTTTCCAATGTTACTGACAATATGTGTCATCGCCTCAAGCTTTGTGGCAAACGCTGCAGATTGGACATTCGAAAATATTTCGTCTCGCAGAGAGGGATCAATGGAGTGGAATAGCCTTCCAGAGAATGTTGTTCTATCTAAGAGTGTGAATGCGTTCAAGAATGCGGTCTTGATTTGTATTTCAAGAATTATCCGAATTCTTCAGGCAATGGTTCCTCTTCTATTTCGGGATGTCGTGGCTTCAGGTTCGTTTATGACGATTATGTCCTTCCTGACCCGTTTTCACTGAAACCAAACAGAACTAATTATACTAAGGACTGCGCCCTTGGCCCTTGCTAATAATACGGAGACCAGTGGAATGACATCCGGGCAGCAGCAATTAATTGTGATTTTATTGTCTTTGCCTACAGTCTGGAGACTTGGGCAAACAGGCTGAGGCGATCATGACTAAAGCTCTCATCTACCCAAGAGGAGGCAGTGAGCGACTTGACGTGAGTATGGATGTGCTTTATCGTATTAGTTTTATGGCAGTGAGTGGTGGGCACCCGAGATGGTACACAGTAGGCGAATGATGACGTGGAATGGGTGAATAATTACCACCTTTGAACGAGAATTCCCCGCACCGGCTAATGCTAAACCCTGCGTCCAACCCTAACAAGGCACTCTAAGAAAAACATCAATTCTATACAAGGCGAATATACAGAAGAAAACTGCCATTGCGCGTGGTGCTCCACGAGAGCAACGCAGTATGGAAAACATTCCAGTGGCCGGCCACAGGAGAAAAATCCGTTCGTGCACTTAGTTAAATCAGAAGAATGTGTATAAAGGCGAAAAATCCAATTTAACACTAATTCTTTTTCGCCTAAACTATTACAGCTGTTTAAGGAAGCCGAAGGGCGGTGTCTGAAGGCCTACGGCCTGCAGTGCAAGCTAATGACGAGAATCGTCAGCAACATCGGTATCTACTATGAAGACCAAAAGAACTTCGAGAAGGCCTATGAATATTTCGTCAAGTGCAAGTTGCTATCAGTTCAGGTGAGGTGTATGTATACGAGTATGTGTGTATGTAGTGTGCATGCAATGTGGCTGTCACTCCCTACCTCTCTCCCTCTCAATCACTTACTCACTCACTCACTCACTCACTCACTCACTCACTCACTCATGGGAGCATATTCATGGAAGGTACCTAGCCGCATCCACCTGCCGCTCCCAATCACCCGGCCTAGTGAGCAACCAGGCATGGGTTTGATCCATCCCACATCCAACTGTCTTAAGTAGGCTAAACCACGAAGATGCGAGGATCCAGGAAGCAGGGTCGTTTGACGAAAGGCGCGTCACATGTCCAAAAAAGCGCAGTGGGGAGGAGAGGGGGGGGGCACGAATTAGGCAACATACCGTCATCACGCATGTTGCCTTGCTGAGATATTTTGACTGTACTGAATAATCTTCTCTCATTCATTGTTACGTCACGGATTGATTGAGGCGATGCAAATTAAGGCCGTCGATTTACCCAGTAAATGACAGTAAGTGATGCGACCTTCAACCTTGACAGGATATAGACGGAAGGCAGCGTTCACGAATGGAGGTACTCTAAATCGGAGATTTGCCGAGTACCCGAAATAGTTGAACAAACAAATATTTACTTTCTTCTTCCATATTTTGCGAGCAAATTACCATATCATTAACACGCTGGTGATAACGTTTCTGGTTCCTAGCCGAAGACTCAAATTGACCTATGTAGTCGTGATGTAGTTGTCATGGTACTGTATTGTTTGCCCTAATTGAAATTCACAAGGGGTGGGCAAACCAGAGAAATGTACGTAACCATGCTGAGAGACGGAATGATGAATTGCTCCTGTAATTGAGTGGTGGATGTCCATAGTAAGTAAATTGTCTACTTAGTTTTTACGTGCTTATCTAATTAATATTCATTAGTGGGTGGGACTTTATGTCAATATTATTTCTTCCTTAAATAGGTCTTTGGTGAAAATCATCCTACAACGATCTCAGCGAAGAGGTGTCTAGAGGACCCGATCTATGAGAGCATTGCGAGAGGGGGCCAATTCTTCGATCTTGATGATTATGATAACCGGGGCTTAAGAGCGTTTAAGGCTACCAGGGGTCCGCGAGCTATGAGGGCCGCGAAGTGCGCCATCCTCTGATAAGACTGACAGTTAACCCTTCGAGTCCGACGCTATCTCCGGATAGGCAGCGGGGAGGCATCGGGGCGCTTCCAGGCCTCGACGTGTGAATCACATGACCACTATATCAAAGAGCAGTCTTCACACACGTCCTTTCTCATGCACCCGCCGGTCGGAACTGGTAATATACTACACCGGAGACGGCCGCCACGGCGGAGCGTGACGCGACGTCACCTCTGCGAGTGTGCGCACAGTGCCTCGATATGACACTTCTAGTCCGTCATTATTTCCGAGAAGGCAGCGGAGAGGCAGCAGAGCGTGTTAGAACGCTTCCAACCCTCGAGGATGTGGTGCTGAGCGTGATGCTAAGCATTATAAGTGGTATGGGCATGTCTATGTAACTGTGTTGGCCTATGCTTCGTGTGTATGATTTGATTTGATCCAATTTGATCACCACGGGTTCAGGAAGCCAATTTAGGCCCATCAGGGAGCCCTGACCGTTTTCATCGTGGACGAGCCTACTCGGGTAGTGCTCAGATGATATCAAGGCAGGGGTGTAACCAATCCCAACCGGCTCCTGGGACTGCCATTTCACGTCTTCATTCGACTAACGATCAGTGAAGTCCAGGATCCGACCACTTTCTCGGAACCTGGAAGAGCGGAAAA
>JAODTT010508625.1:0-12184 GCA_025400115.1 Pentamera pediparva
AGGTCATTTGGCCAAGAGAACATGTTTTGAGAATTTAGGATGAAAATAACGCGTACAGGTTGAATTGGATGATGTTGATCGTGGATAATGGGTCAGTAACATCATATACTAGTGGTACATACGCAATGTTCAGAGATTCAAGGCAAAGGCCACCGAGGGGTAGTTAGGGATTTCACGATATCACTCACACATATCACAATAGTATTTACGTTCAGCCTCTTCGAGTTTTTATTCATACACCATGCACTCCAGTTTGTAAATTTGTTTGTCAGTCTCGACTACTTTTCAACATGTTACGCTCTAATCGCCGTTTAGAGCACTTGGCAACTCTCAGCTCTTCATTGAACCAGGGCACTCTTGGTCTGATGGTCACCAATTCACTCCTCGTGGTGGCATGCTTATCAAGCAAGTTAAACAAAGTATCGTTGAATTGAATTGATAGACCAGGAATATTATCAGCAGGAATAGTCAGTGTTATCCGATTATCAACTGTTCTTTAGACGTCTTAAAACGAGCTTGCTTGCGATTGAGGCAATTTTCAAGATTACTCGACTCCACCTGGACGGATGAAGGTCCAACTTAGAATGTTGGTTCCCCATGATGAGTTCATGATTCCTATCGTTTTGGGGTCTGATCAAATGCCATCTTGTGTCAACAGAGGTCAGAGTCTGAGAATCTTGTAAACTTACACGATAAGTCTAGAATGCTCGGTCCGATCAGTCTGAACATAACTGGACAAAAATATCAGTCTGAATTCAAATTTCGGTCAGTCAGATTGTGGGAAACCAATCAAGAATGCGTTCGTTCAGTGGAAGTGTCATGTAATCCAGGAGAATTAATTTTATCCAGTGACTAGATGAATCACACAGCAAGAAGTTATGTAAGGCAGCCATATATGAACATAACATAATTCAAAGTCATTCATGCAACTAAATGACGCTACTCACGGACGCTACTCAAAGGAACAAGATAATTTGTTCGCAATGTTCTATTGGAGGTGGATACTTTGAAAAGTATGTATGGTTGTGCCATTCGTCAGTGGAGGAAAGTTTGGAAGTACAACACCGTGTTGAGTGAGAGGTATGTTTGGACAGGACTCATAAGTTGCCTCTGGTAAGTTCGCATTACTTTGCCTCATGTGTTTGTATTTCACACGTGGGAATTTGCTCATCATCACGCTATTATACTAGCCATACAGCGACTGCGTGAGGTGTGAGCAGGCGTAGCCACTCGATTTTCCGAATATCCTCCAAATCCACTATTACGAACGTTGAATTTTCGGATTCGAAGGCGACATGACAACCATATCATAGTCTCTGCACGTATCAGTTGTCCCGATAGTTCAAAACCGACACGATTAACGGTTTACAACGACGAAAGTTTCAGTTCAACACAAAACCGACCCAAAGCACAAAACCAATTCACGAGCCCCTCCTGTTTAAAATAAAGTTTCTTCTCCCCTTACAAGGGATTGTGGTAAAATTCTCATCATCATAGCGGTTCGGGTCACAGCTGTGATTTCTTTCAATGGTCAGAATACGGGGGATGTTTGTTTATAATATGTTGCAGTTCATTGTCACTACAGCTGGGCGTTATTTATTGCAATTTATGTAACACCTCATTGAAAATTATAACATCCATTGGACGATTGACGGTCACATGACATTTGATAACAATTGAACACCCATTTATGTGACAAACTTGAAAAGAGGGAACAGTATCAGTTACCATTTTGCCGATGTGAGACCAAAAACGTGGGAATAGTAGTCGTATTGTATTTGCTCGTAGTTCTGAACACCCGCATCGTACTTTGTTTCCATGCTTCAACTTTACCTTGCGAAATACGACGATGCTCAGCAATTTTTTGTCTCACGCAGTTAATAATAATGGAGACTTGATAGGGCGCCTACTACAAAAGCTACAAAGCACTTGACAGACCTAAAGAGGAAAACAAAAGACAAACAGAATGGAGACACGAAAGACAAAACAGAGACGACTGCACACAACATGACAGAAAACAGAGGAGTCAAACAGACAGAAAATGCTGAGTGAAGAGATGAGTTTTGAGACGAGTCTTGACGGTAGCCACAGACGGTGCCGAACGGATAGAGTTGGGAGGGCTTCCCATAAGTGGAGTGCTGCAGAATCAAACGACCGTCGCCATAAAATTTAGTAGAAGAGCGAATCGTGATCTCAAGGCGTTGCTCAGATGCTGACCTAAGAACTCTGGAAGGAACATGCAGCTGAACAAGCTCTGTGATGAAATCAGGAGCCATGCAATTATTTACCTTATAAGTGAGTAGAAGGATTTTAAAAGCAATTCTCTGCAATATTGGGAGCCAGTGGAGCCGGTAGAGCAGTGGAGTGATATGCTCATGGTGAGGAACACGAAGAATAAGACATGCAGCAATGTTTTGCACTCGCTGAATCTTGTTAATTGGGTTGTCAGGAAGACCAAACAACAGTGAATCACAAGCGTCCAGCCTAGATGTAACAAAAGCGTGGACCAGCATGGTGGTAGTCTTCTGGTCCAGGTATTGACGAATGTTCACTATCATTCTAATTGCATGCAGAGCAGCTTTACATAGGTTGTGTACATGACTAGACATTCGCGAAGAAGTATCCATGATCATTCCTTAATTACGAGCTGGGGTGGACAGTGGAATTGCCGACTTCGATAGTAGGATTCCAAGAAGAATTACTGAAGTGTGACGAGAAGTGAATGAACTATGTCTTCTTTTCATTCTGCACGAGCTTGATGTTGGAACGGCACCAATATCTAATGTCGGTGATACAAGCCTCAATCTTGTTCACAGCATCGTCAGTATCTGAAGGGATGAATGTCAGATAGAGCTAAGTGACGTCAGCAAAGGCGACAGACTGGATACCATGGGCTGCAATAATGTATCGTAAAAGTGTTCTGAAGAGTATGAATGCAATAGGCCCAATTACAGATCCCTGAGGAGCACCACAGTCCAGACTGGTAGGGTGGGATAAAGTATTGTCAATGACAACAGACTGAGTTCTACCAAACAGATAGGTGGAAAAACAATCAAGCGTCTTGTCAATGATACCATATATTTCAACAAGACGATCAATCAGCTGTGTATGGTCTATGGTATCGGATGCAGCACTGGAATCGAGTAGCACCAGGATGGCGTCGTTACGTTTATCGAGAGCAGATGAAATATCGTTCTGAACTCGAAGCAGTGCTGTCTCATCACTGTGAAAAGGACAGTAAAACCTGTTGTAAACCTGTCAACTGTTCACCGCAAAGGGTTCATGTACTCATTAGGTTGGTTGGCCTTGAAGAGCTATTCTTTTTGTTTAGATCAGGTCAAAGGTCACCCGAGGTCAACACTGGTAGAAGTTTAAAAACTTTGTGAGCCCGATAACTGTTGAATGCAAAGATGTAGAGGGTCAATAAATGGTAGGTAGCAATGGTCCACAAAGTTGGAGTTTGGCAGTGATTGTTCATTGGAAGAGAAAAAACCTATTGTTGCTGGTACAGTTTCAGCAGTTCAGGGTCATTCGAACACCCACAGACCTATTGACCAGTTTTTAGTCCTGACCCTTGCAAATGAACCCGATGAAAACTATGAAAAATAAATAAAACAGTTCACTCATTCTTGGTGAAAAGTCAATCCACCCTTTTAGGTGAACCAAGAAGAGCCCTCAGTCGTATTATTATTAAATATATAGCAAACCCCATTACAGCTGATAACCCCCTGACCTAAACATCTTTGTTCTGTTGAGTCTTGGAATGTTATTTCCACCGTCCACAGAGATCCCACAAAGCTGCATGTGACTGGCCCAAAAGATGGTATCGCCACACTGTATTTCATTCATCTTGGATATGGACACTAACTAATGAAACATTTTCATTATTGTTGATAAAAATACGAGCGCAATCGTATTATTATTAAACTTATTGGTCGCTGCGGGCGAATACCATATGCTATAGTCCCAGGACTGTGATATTGCATTTTGGCCAGTAACTATGTGTACAAGGTTTTATTTCGAACTAAAGTTCTCATTCAAATCATAACAGTTTATTTGATGACATCTGCTGGTCTGCCACAAAGACTGGGCAATAGGACTACATCAAGAAATCTCGACGCAGTTTGCGTCTTTTGTCAAGCATTCGGACACTCAGTTAAAAAATTCAGGCATTTTCTTTGCTGTCTTTTCTCAACCCAGAGTTTCTTCTTTTTCGCCCAAATTCGCAAAAATTCCTGCCCGATTCTTGACCTCAATAAGGTTGGGGTAGTCTTCCCACTCCTCGCCTCGTATGAACAAGCGAAATGCATTCCAATACTCCCATTCCAACAACGACGACGAAATACAGAACTTTGAATGTAACGAATGCATAAATTCCCATGCGTGCCAGGCAGTTGAGTCACTAGCAAACTCGATCAATACCAAACAGTGTGCATGAATGCATCCATTTGACGGTTTCAGGAAAATGAAAACACCACCCAAATTGTATTTTGGATTGAATTGCGAGAAGATTTTACAAACAGTCATAAGCATTTCGAACATGCATGAAGAGACAATATCATGGTAGCAAATTGGCGAAAATCGATAAATCATCTAAGTCCGATCCAATATCGATGAGGTATATCGTAACTATGATATGTCACTGTAAAATTTGTCCCAATGCTCCGTGAGATGATGTGTTGTTGTGCCGTCATGCAAATGGACCGTCCATTATTAGCCGGGTGTTGTGACACGATATCGCCTCTCTAACGTCTTTCTGAAGCATAGCATATGGTAGGAGTCTGGGGCAGAATTTGGTTTGGCAAAAAATTTGCTCGATTCTCCATATGGAAAATATGACTGCATACAGAGATGTGGATAAGCTGGATAGGGCACGGGACAACGATCGCGCGTAAATTGTAATCACTTTGAAACGAAAATGAGAACACAATCGTTGCCTTCCATTGTCTTCAACATCAAATCATATTAAACCGATAGTGTATTACTGTGACTACGGAATATTTTTGGAATCCCAAATTTTAACTGGGGGAGCCATGGAGCACAAGGTTTCCAAGAGACGATCGTGCCCCAGGCCTCTGGTGACGCCAATACTGGCGCTGAATGGAGTCAAATATCAACCACAACACAGCTGCTATCGTGAGGTGATAATGCGCATTCCTAAATAAAAACGTCTTGAGTTCCCTCTGGGAGGTCCAACAAGTGGCTGTTCCAAGGTGTTGGCGCAGATCTGGGTAAGCATTGGTCTTCATAGCGCGTACAAGGACTCGACCTGACCTGAGCGTTCTGCTTGGATATGTTTCATAATTATGAGGACGATTTGACGAAGTGTTTGTTATATCGAGTCACAGTCAGGAGAGGTGAAGTAGCTTGTCTGTGTGATGTCCGGTGTAGGCCCGTATGTAGGGCTGTCGCGACCGGGGGGTGTGGGGTGTCTCACCCACCCACCCCCTCCCCCAAGGAAAAAAATCGTCAGAGTCGGAAAATCAGTCCAACACATTTTCCGACTATCATATTCATATTTATATTTGTATTTCCAACTAGGTCAAGTGAGAATATTATACCAGACATTGCAAAATGACGATTTACTTTATCGGTAATCCACCTACCTTCCAGAACACCCCAAAAATGTCCGCGCATCGCGCGCCGTCTTTATATGTCTAAGATAACCTGTGTGTATATATGTATGTATGCATGTGGGCCTACGTATGGGTAATCATGTGTATGTGTGTGTGTTTGTTTGTGTGTGTGTGTTTGTGTGTTTGTGTGTGTGTTTGCATGTCCATCGGATTTGTCATGATTCTTTCGAAGATATCTCGAGTTTGGAATAGCCGAACACATCCGAATTTTACACAGTGATAAATGGTCACAAAGTACACATTCCGAAAAATTGGGATTTTGCAGGGGAATTGCTCATGTGGGGGAGGGGAGAAGGGTGAAGGTTTCTCATCATTACCCGAGATAATTGGTGATTGCAATGGTTGGAAGATTTGAAAAAAAAACACAAGTGGAGGTGAAACCCCTGTTTTTCGATGATTTTCTATTATCCTTCGAGGTAATTGGTGCTACAGATGGTCCAACGGTTTCCCTCACTTTGCAAAAGGCAGATAGGGTGGGAGGGGAAAATTACAGGTTTTCCCACAACATTGGGCAACAAATATGAAGATGTCAAATTTAATAATGATAATAATAATACGTTCGATTGATACAGCGCTTTCTATAAGCGCTTGACAAGAACTAAGAAAAAGAACGAAAAAGACTTAAACAATCGATTGAAGGTGGAAACAGTTTCAGCAGTTCGAACTCTCAATGTCAGGTTATCCCAGATGGACGGAGCAGCAACAGAAAATGTCCCGTCTCCATAGTGGCGGGTGCGAGCAATAGGACGGTGCAGGAGGTGTTGTGAAGATGAGCGAAGGTGGCGAATTGGGTGGTGCTCAAAGAGAAGGTTGGCTATATACTCTGCATGGGGCCATCCCATGTAGAGCCTTATGAATGAGGAGGGCGATCTTGTATTTAACTTTCTCGCGAACAGGAAGCCAGTTGAAATCCCGAAGAATGGACTCAATGTGGTCGTGCTTTCCACTCCGTGTGACCATGCGTGCGGCTGTGTTTTTAGAGCCGATAGCAGTGATTTTTTGACAAATTGTGGTTTTCACTAATTTGTCATTAGTCTAACTTAGCAGCAGGGTAAAGAGTCACAATTTACAGGTTTTGTCATAGAAATAGTGAGAGGAATTGAAAATGCGAAGGCTAATCTAGAGAGAAACCCCTAATCCTTGGACGAATGTGTGATTTTGACTGATAATCGATATTAATTCATGGATCCGAGATACACGCTAATTTCACACGTCACAATAGCGAAATATCATACAAGAACGTCGCTGGGGTAAAATCAGCTGAGCCCTATACCATGTATACAAAGTGAATGGGACTTTCTTTTGTATCATCCTGAATCAACTTTTGTAAACAATTTCATGCATCGTTCCCTTCCAGTTGGCACAGTGGCTAACATTTGTGCCTACCCGGCTACCCATACATTTTGCACGGTAAAAAGTTAGTATTTCGACTGCAAAAATAGAATCGGCCTTCCAGTGCGCAACAAACAACGTTAGGCCACTGTGCGTACACGCACTGACGTCACACCGAATCAATCCATGGATTGATTGTCCAAGATAATTTTGTTGATATTAATAGTAACAAGAACGCAACGATGCGTGATGATTCCTTGCCTAATTTGTGAAACTTTACCCATCATTTTCAGGTAGGAAAGTAGGCAGATAACAAGTTGAACCATTAGTAGGTAATCCTTCTCATTACCCTCTTATGGCAAGCAGAGGATACCTTGAGATCATGTACTCCATATGGCCAACCTACATACTGAGTATGAAGTCTCTACAACTTTTCGTTCAATAGTTTTCATGTTTACAACTTTTACGAAGCTTTCAGATTTTGGCCTCTGTTGAACTCAGATGACCTTGGGCCAGACCTGAAGACAACAGGGATCATGTACGCA
Source organism: Pentamera pediparva (assembly GCA_025400115.1). NCBI lineage: Eukaryota > Metazoa > Echinodermata > Holothuroidea > Dendrochirotida > Phyllophoridae > Pentamera > Pentamera pediparva. The sequence goes on from JAODTT010508625.1 coordinate 7,514, forward strand.
ATATGGCCAGCCTACATGTCGAGAATGACGTCTCTGCGCCTTCTCGTGCAATGGTTATGGTGTTTACAAGGTTTTCATACTTTGACCCCTATTGACCTCGAATGACCTTAGGCCTGTCCCCAAAACAACAGCAACCATACGCTCCATATGGCCAACCATCATACCAAGTATGACGTCTGTGCAACTTTGTGTTCACCAGTTATCGTGTTTACAAGTTTCTGGACTTTGACCTCTGATGATCTCAGATGACCTTGGACCAGATCTGAAAACAACAGGGATCATGTGTTCTATATGACCAGCCTTCATGTCAAGTATGAAGTCTCCGCACCTTTTTGTTAACAAGTTATCGTGTTCACAAGAGACGCTACACACACACACACACACCCATACTGACGACACATACAAATGTGGGACACTCTGATGTTACCAGCCCTTGTGGGACAGTCTCTCTCATGTCCCACAACTGTCTGTGCAGAACTTTCAGGAGACACACACTGGTGCCTTTTGTGTGTGAACCAGAACCTGTGTGAATATACTGGAGGAATCTTCCTTTTGTAAAAGTGAACAGCGCCACCATTTCTGTTGCTAGGGAAGCTATGGACAAGATATATCCTGAATGCCTGATCAGTCTTCAAATCAGTCCTGGGAAAGTTGAAGTTTGCCATCTGTACCACAGTTTGGACAGAAGAAGGTAAGAACCCCCCTTTAAAATGAATATATCTCACTGATAAATATGTTAAATGCATTCCAAATGAAACACCTGATCAAGAAAGAACAAAATGCAGAACACAATTACAGACTACAGGAGGCTAGGCTGGGCTAGGCTTTCCCCCTCCCCTATCCTACTACATTGGACAGAGGCCTGGGCCTACTGGACCTGCCTCAGTTAGTGTTAGATCTAGGCTAGGGCCTATTGTTACTGTAACTGTTAGGCAGTGGTAGGTCAGGCCTATAACTTGGAAGGGGACAGTTCAGGCCTGATCCCAGCTGACTCACCCCCTCCCTAGCCTAGTACTAGTAATAGAACTAGCCTAGTATTTAGTACTAAGTTAGGCCTAGGCTAGGCTAGGCTAGGCTTTAGTTAGTAATAAAAATGAATGCCTAGGCCTAGGGGCCTAGGCCTAGGCCAGCTCAGTCACATTCTAACTAACCTAGCCTAGACCTAGCCTACGCCCAGAGGTCTAGCAATGGCATTACTAGCTAGGCATAGGAAGGATAGACCTAGCCTAGGGCCTAGGCCTAGGCTAGTCTAACTGAAGTAGCCTAGCCCAGGGCTAGGCCTAGCTGTAACAGTCTGCAATCTAGATTAGGCCCCATCTGGAACTGAGAAGGGGAAAGAATGAAACATTGGCCTTCTGAACAGGGATATGCTAGGCTAGGCCCCCTAGCCTAGGCTAGACCCCCAAATCAAATCGGCCTAGGCTAGGCCTAACGTTAGGCCTGGGCCCCAGTTCGTTCACTAGTCTTGTCACAGTGACGTTGTCATTGTCAATCAGTCAACCATGAAATAAAAACTTAGGTTCTCAACTTGACCTAGGCTGGGCTGACCAGCCTAACCAAGTGTGGCACAGTTCCAATCCAGGCCTAGGCCTAGGCTATGCCTATACTACTAGGCTGGTAGTAGTATGTTACTATGATACTATGATACTACTAGGGCCTAGACTAGGCCTAGTACCGGTACCAGTAGTACTAGCCTAGGCCCTAGCCTAGGCTAATAGGCCCACTACTCCTAGGCCTACTACTAATATGCCTACTCTTGTACTAGCCTAAGACTATACCTTAGGCCTAACGTTAGGCCTAGGCATAGCCTACCCATATTTGCTAATCTGATTTGCATGAATTTGTCTGACAATCTAGCTAGCCTAGCCTAGGCCTAGGCCATCATAAGTTACAAAATATGTTTAATTGAATACTAGGCTATGGCTGCAATAAATAGGCTAATACAATCCACAAATAATTTCTCTGTGTGAGGTAGGTTAGGCCTGGGCCATGAGTTCACCGGATTACAGGATATCCTACATAGGCTAGCCTAGAACAAAATAGGCTAGGCCATCTCGGGAGTTTAAATGACATAGCCTAGGCCTAGGCCTCCCAGTAAATTGCATGATGTAGGCTAATTGTAAACACTAAGACCAGTTAAACAGACACAATTTTTCTGACGATTCTTTCACTGTTCAGTGCTATAGGCTAAGCCCCCTACAGTGTGCCTAATACCGGTCTAGGACAGCCTCATTTTTCAAGGTTGAACTGGGCCCCTGGGCATTGTACAATTTACAAACAAGTTATAGCAGAGTCTACACCAATATGGCTACCCTATGGCACAAGTATCAATAGATAGGTAGGTCTAGGCTAGGCCCCAGGCTAGGGCCTATGGCTAGATATGTATTCCTAGCCTAATTTTCTGTTGTAAAATAGGGTGCTGTCCCACAAGAGATGATGAACAAATAAAAATGCTGCTGAGGAATTTGTCTTCCAGTATAGGCATGAGCTGTGTAACTCAGTACATCAGCTGCTGAAGCTCTTGAAAATATTTGGGTACATATACACTGTAGGCTTAGCCTAGGCGTATATACTATATTATTATACTATATTATTTGTGTTGACCATCTATCTTTGGCTAGGATGACTGTTATTAAATACTGCCTGTTGAGGCTAACAGACCGAGCTGATCAAACTACTGAGTTAGCTTAATCAACAATAGGATTCAAGAGGTAGGCTATGGGTGTACAAATCAGGAATCCACACCTGCATCCATGCTGTCTGTAGTTTAAACTATTTGCCATTATAAATATAAAACTTAGATTCCCACCACCTGCTCAACTCCTTCCCACCCATAGGCTAAATGTATTTTAGAAATAACCCACTTCTCACATACAGTGTAGGCCTAGACAGACGGAGGTAAGGCAGGAGGGCTGGGCCTACTGGCTTTCATACCACTGTGGGAAAATGCCCATTCAGAAATCTACCATTTTAGGACAGTGCCCATTCACACACCAACTGTTGTGGGACAGTGCTCATTCACACACCAACCATTGTGGGACAGTGCTCATTCACACACCTACCATTGTGGAACAATGCACATTCACACACCAACCATTGTGGGACAGTGCCCATTCACACCCAGGGTGCATTCCATGTAAATCGCACGCCGAAGTTACGCCAAGGGTCACGCCATTGGACGCCGGGCACGGAAGAAAAATGGTTAGGCTATGTAGCCTAACGTACAAACCCATGGGCAAAACAAGAAAAATTAAAAAATTCTCACGCCGAGATCGCCGCCACCACGCCGGTAATTTGGCAACCCCACGCCGAAGATCTTCGGAATTGAGTGCACCAAATGCAGACTGGATTCACACACAAACCATTGTGGGACAGTGCCCATTCACACACCAACCATTGTGGGACAGTGCCCATTCACACCCAGGGTGCATTCCATGTAAATCGCACGCTGAAGTTACGCCAAGGGTCACGCCATTGCACGCCGGGCACGGGAAGAAAAATGGTTAGGCTATGTAGCCTAACGTCCAAACCCATGGGCAAACCCCACGCCGAAGATCTTCGGAATTGAGTGCACCAAATGCATACTGGGCTTTGACCTTGTACAGTAGGCTGGGCAGAAGGGTGGATGAGCATTTCCTGTTTGGGAGTTCCCGTCTGGAGACCATTGCACTCAGAAGGTGGAGCTTAGGGGAGTTGATGATCATAAGGATGTACAGTATCAATGGAAGAATGGCAAGGTGGGATGAATTGATTCCGTTCAGGGCGAAGGCAGGCTGAGGGCATATGAAGGGGATACAGAATGATAAGATGGCAATACATGCATTGTTGTACAGTAGGTCATTAGGGAAGATGGTTTATGACAGAATTTGAATTTAGGTCATGATACCAAACACGACTGTACAGCCGGTTGACTATTATCATACTGTACCACTACTTCCCCAAGGGACCAGTGGTGCAAAATGGAACCATGGGGCTTGACAGGCAGTCTGTAAACTAACACTGAACTGATAGTGATACTGAAAGATAAACCACACCCCCACCACCTACCACTCTCGTCGCATTCCGACGTGTATGTTGTGGATGTGTCTGTTGAACAGATCGAAAACAAAAACAAGACAGGTTTGGTTGATACCAAAATTATCTATCAAGGTCACAAAGCAGGGTTGGCAATTGCTGCGGGAATCGCGCATTGTGCGGGTGGACTCCCGCACAAATATATCTGCACGCCAATGTTGGTGTTATGTTTCTCTCGGGATATTCAGCTGACTATCACTCAGATCCAGATGGGAATTCCCTCCCTGATTTTTTATTTCACTCTTCTTTCCTTCAGACACGCGCTGACCGTAAAACGCTTGGGCTTGACTCGATAATCCGTACCTGTGTATGAGGGTTCGTGTTGGGAGATAGGGGGTGGGGTTAGTGGTAACATGTTGGAGGGTGTTATCATTAGGCTGTATTAGTGGTCTAAGGTGTAAGAACTAGGGGTTAGGGGAAATGAATAGGTGTGATGAACAATAATTTAGGGTTAGGGTGCATTCGGATGAGACAGGTACGGATTATAAAGTTGAGCCCTATCTCCTTACCGTGATTGAGAGTATCTTTCAGTAAAACTACTTGTATACTTCACTGATGTCACTAAAACAAGTTCAACAAAAAAGCAAACTTACGGTT
>JAODTT010510847.1:0-17621 GCA_025400115.1 Pentamera pediparva
GCCAACTCCAAAATTCTTCCAAAATCTGCCAGGTCGTGTCCGAATTTTTTTCTCCGAAATTTGCACTATTTTGTTTGTCTACAACTTGAATCAGTTAGTCAAAATCTGAAGATTGAACTAACATAGGAAAAATGAAAAATGAAATACCATCGAGACTACGTGCTTATAAAGTATAATTTATATAATAACACGTTTCACTGCTACGATACCGTGACAGGCATTATCTTACAGTATTGTATATTCAAAATCATGACGTCTGTAATCCTTACAATCAGGCTAACGTCACCACTTTTGTAATAGATCCGCAAGCGAGTTGCCATAACAACCAAGGCCACCAGTGCAGTCGACAAGCGAAGTTCATGAAAGTACACAAAATATTGACAAAAGTGGTGACTTCGTTCGACACAATGGCTGTTTAATTTATGAAGATTGTGGTCTATTACCAAATGAGATAATTGTTACGAGACTGGTTGGTAAGAAGCGACGGAGCATAACATTTGGTTGAACTGATCAGTAGGTCTTATCAGCGGAATCCTATAGGTTCCAGTCTATTTTGGTAAAATGAAAAAGACCTTCAAAGCACATAAACACCTCGCGTCACATGTTCCCTTTTAGGTTGTTCTCGTCATTTCTGTTTAGTCATCAACTTCCAGGCTGACTTTTAAATATATATATATCGGGCCGGATCTGGGAATCCGGATTCTTTAATAACTAACTAGTCATCAGTACCCCCAGATGCGATCTGATGCAATAATTTAGCATCATTCACAGGTAGATTGAAGAGAAGAAAGAAAGGAAAATATACTGCTCCACAGAAATATAGGGGAGCGCATACGCCTACAAAATCCAGCTCTGGTCAAATTGAACTCAAATCGAATCAAATGAGCACCAACCAGAATGAACCAAATCTAGTCAAATATTCGATCCAGGATAAAATATTCGACTAGGTTTGTTTAATTTTGAACAGAAAATGATTAGTTTCGCGCTAAAATTCGTGATATATTAGACCATATTTCTGGTAGGTGCTAATTTGATCCGATTTCTGGTCAATCTGACCAGGGCGTTCTCGAAGTGTATATGTATAAAGCAGGCTGTCTGCACAGTATGCGTCGAGACATCCATCGGAATGCGTCCACTTGCCGCTTCCGCTCTACACTAAGCGACGTATACACTAGTGGCAATATCGTGATAACACTGTGTCCCTCAATATATGTGGAAGTAAATATATATAACTAATGCTAATAGGTGTCAAGAGGAAAGCTTCGTCAGCAACGTCGTTGTGTCACTCTGTCAGTCACAGTCATCCTGCGGGTGAATGAAACAAATGAGTCACGGATGAAGAATGTTCACTCAAGAAAAACATTTCTTTAGAAGCAAACACTCCCCTGAACACACTATTTCCACCCCACGTTTGTAACGCGTTTGTATGCTGAACACGGTGTCAACTTCCTAAACGTGCTGTGTTCGATTGTCAATATATGACTTTCGAGTGCTAGATATGTCCAGAGCATAGAAGCGTTAAAGTCGGGTCGGAATAGTGTTGAAAAAAGTGTTTATCTCATCCCTAAACTTTGTTTTAGGAGTGTAGGAATAGGGCCATGCCAATATGAACAAGAATACTAAACGGTTTAGCGAGTCTTTGGTTGACCTCATATTATCTTTGACCAGACCCCGAAACAAGAGGAAGCATGAACAAATTATAAAAAGACTGGGTCATTCTCAGAAGCCTACATCATTCCTGGGTCGAAATTTTGACCCAAATTTGATTAGGATGCCCTAATTTTTGTCAAAATCGGTTGACCCCGTTTCCTTACAGTGTGGGGAACACACTAATATGGCCTGTATCCAGCCAGTCCAGTTATCGTGATTATCTGCTTACGGGCTACAATTGGCCAAATTGAACACAATCATACAGTTCGTACTCCCTCCTGTCTCGACCAAAATCACGATGGCAAAAGAGTGATAGGGTCCTACACACTGGAATTTATTACTAGTTGGAAAGAAAAAATGTCCCCTGGTCGACTGCATGAAAAACATCAGGGTAGTGGCCATGTCTAGTACTCGTTCTGAAAAAGCTTTCCCCTAAATTTGTTCTTTCGGATTAGACAATGCATGCCTGAATAATCGTGTTAACATGGTTCCCATACTTTGACCTCTTTTGACCTCAGATTGCTTATGACCGGCCTCTTAAACGATATGGTTATATAGAACGCGGAAACTAACGTAGTGAACCTATCCTCATCCGCACATGCGGCCATGCCTAATCGAGTTCTCGTGTGTTAAGTTAATTTTGACCAACTTGTTCTCACAAAATTCCAATTTTGTCAGAACATTACCTATTCTGAACTTCAGGAATTTGACGGAACATTACCTGATATCCTCAAATGAAAGGTTTTCAGATTTTGACCACTGGCATCACCAGATGACCTTCTGACCAGGAAATATTTTGGGAATAATGTACACATGACGGAAAATCAAGAATATACTCCACACCCAGGCCTAATCAAGTATTCGTGTTGACAAACATGCGTTTCACAGAATACACCTTCACACACCCAGTTCATGTACATGTGCATGTTTTTTTTTTGCACTTTCCTCATGATCAGAGTAATAACTGTAAGCCGCAGTGAAGCGGTCATTATTATCATTGTTATAATTATTTCTATCAAAACATCTGGCCGTACATGCATGCTGTGTATGTCATGTAATCTATTCATGAACCGGACATGCCGGAAATAAGCAGTCATTGATACGCACTGCTTCTCCAGCTGTGATTCTTCATTAGGGAAGCCTATACGGAGCATATAAATGAGGGTTTAGGAATCCACGAGAACGGCAGTTTTCTAATTTGCAATCCTCGCTAAAACAGAACATTAAAGTTAGAAAACAATTACCAGGGCTAAGGACAGCCAGTCCTTGGATTGCACAGGGCACATCCACCACAGCTGTTTTGACAATCTGGTCCCCAGCTATCCACTGGACACGCTGTTGAGAAGAAAGAAAAACCCAAAGTGAGGCGTAATTTGACGACACATTTACCATAAGGCTTACTGCATTCATTATGTGTGTCTCAGACAACTTTCGAATGGATTCAACCATACAGGCACATAATCAATGATGCAGGATATATTCATCTTCGTACATGTGTATATAGTCATGTGTATCCAGTGATTATCAAATCACGCACAGTTTTCTGATGGACTATTATACTCCGTGTGTTTTGATCGGTGAACTTGCCTGTTATATTTGAATCGCGCATGTGTCCCTTGTACTGTTGCTAATGTAAAATTAAATTTCATTGCTAGCACTGCCTCTGGCATTTATCTTTTTCGGCAGCTAGCAACAACATTCGACCGTTTATGTTCTGTAGTTGGAACCAAAGCAGCATTGAACATTGCGATCACTTCTCCAATATGTACACAGTATCTTCTTTTCCAATATACGGTTTTCCACCGCTGAGGTACATATGCACTTGTTTTGACCTTGCAGTCAACTTTTTTTCGCAGAAATTCGAAGATATGGCAAGGAAGCCTAATACTAGGGAAGGCTGAGGAAGCATATCAGCTGTTCAACCCCAATTTTATAATCAACTCACAAATGTGTATCCCCATTGAGTTTTCACAGTAATCACTGATTTTTTTTCACTTCATGAGTCAATGAATACGTGCATCCATATATTCTTAAGAATTATGTGGAATTGTATCCAAATACCGAGTTCAAAAGAAGTAAATTTTGCATTGACTCAGCACTGAGTAGGTCATTTTCTCCCCCCCCCCTGTAACGTCAGGAAAACGTAAAGGTAATAATAGATCTGCCTCATTTACACGGTCTTGTCGACTGAGAGTCAGTTTGGGGTTGGCATTTCTCAATCTACTATAATCAGAAGGAATTATAATCGTAGTCATATTTCACACTTCCATTGGCCTCAACTGCTGATCAAGCGCGCGCTGGATGTATAACGACAGTTAATGTGATGAGAAATTAACTGCTAATGTTTCAACGACTGCTGATATGTGATAAACAGCAACTGCCAATGTCATAACGACCGCTTATGTGATAACATTCTACCGCTAATGTTATACATTCATCGACCGCTGATGTGATAGGTATCACCCGCTAATGTGATACGGAAATCAAGAATGAGTTGACTGAACTTAAACACCAGTGCTCTGGAAGAGTACAGAATGCCAACAGGGCAGTATATTACCAACTTTCGGTCAGCTGAGGGACTGGGGTAGCCTATAGGGGGAGGTTGATCCGATATCTCAATGAGTCGAGCCAACTGACGATTATACCTGCGCCTGCTGAAAATGCCTGAGGTCAGATCAACCGGTGCTATTCGCTCGACCAAGTCGATTCGCATCAGTGTTTTGTCATATGCATTCGTTCGATATGGCGCTTCGCCTGTGCCAGTCTTTCCTTTTTAAAACCAATAGAAGATGATCGCAAACTCAGTGTTGCGTGACCTTTTGGAACCAGAGTTCGGCTGCGATGGAGAATGTATGCATGCTGTATACCTGCGTGGTAGAGAGTGGTATCACGAGCAGTTTTACGACCGAGACTTGGAGGCCGTGATCAATAAGGTATAATTCATGAGTGACATTTATCAGTTTTAAAACCCTTCATGACATACATTTGTTAGAGGATTTCGAATCATCACTCTTCAACAGATGGACCATAACACATGCTCATGTGATATATCCACTTTTGTCAAAAGTTATATCACACTATTGGGAGTTCCAAGTTCGAGCCTCACTTCCCTCAAACAAAATATATAATATTCAGGAATATAGTAGAGCAAAATAAAAAATGTAATATCGTCCTGGAGACGCAAATAGAGGAAAGTGGAGGAACCGAAGTTGAGTGAATATTTCTTCGGTCTGGTTCCTTCGTATACATACACAAATACATGGAAGCATATACAAACCACTACATATGTATATAACATAAAAGTATACTCAAAACATGCATACACACACATATCGTACATCATACTTGTGATGTTTGATCATAGTATACACTGAAGCTAAGTAGGAAAGTTGAAAGGGGGGAGGTGGCAAGGAATCAGTCATAGAATGTAATTTTTATGGATAGGTCGTTCAAATCGTAGAAATATACTGTTGCAACAGGTGATGATTAAGTTTTCTCTTTCAAATTTAGAGTTGTCGACTTTTTTATAGCAGGGGGAAGCGAATTCCAGAAATGAAGTCCAACATACGGATTTGAGAATGCCCACGAGCCGTCCTTCAATATGGTTGACGAAGAGAATGCCGATAACGAGTGTTGTATTCATGATATCTGGAATTTGCATCATAAAATTCATTGAAAGAATCAGGGAGCATATCATAGTGGAATTTAAATAAGAAAATACCGAGTTGATAATCGTATAGGTCGAAAATGGTCGATGTTTTCAGATCCTCAAATAAAGCCCCAGTACTTTATTTATATAGCGCATCACAAATATTACGCACCATTATTTTTGGTATGATGGTCTGGACTAATGCCGGAATAATGCAGTGATGACTGAAGGGGTGGGACAAGAAATAGCGGGCGGAGTCGGAATCAGTGAGAAATAAATCCCATGCTCTGGTTATGCGCTTTACTGATGCATTCATCTCACGGATTCTGAGGAAACTCACCATCAACACATCGGGGTAACGCCAATCCAGACCGACAGTGACAGCCAAGCTCGCCCTTGTTGCAAACCAGGAGGTCAACGCAGTCTGTCCCCGACGTACCGGGGAATATAGAGTTGCAGTCGATGTCACAATTCTGGCCGATTTGGTTGGGAAGAGGGCAGGCTGGAATGAGAAAATACAATGATCTTCGTTTGCCATTGCAATCAATATAGAGAGTAGCTTGTGTTCTAGTTCTGTACGGATCTAGCTGTTTTTTCATCTGGAATCTTCTGGGCATTTTCTCGATCTAAACAGTTGGCTCGGGACGGGTGTAGAATCAATCAGTCAATGCTCAGTCCTCTAAGTCAATCAGCAGCTATGAATGATTTTCACACTATGTAAAATAGGAATCATCCCATATCATTAGATATTGGCAACCCTACAAAATTGATGAACATTTCCAGTTCTTTGTTAAAAAGTCAACGTTTGGTACTTTTCTTTTGTTTGACGTTCTCTTGGAAATTGTAGTTATTTTGCGGACCAGTGCATCTTATTTCATTTAGAATGTTTTATCCATCATTTTATGAATTGATGACTGTGATTTTTCTGGATTTGTTTAGCTATTGACCAAGACTATCAGTGACAGTATGATGCTTAACATAGTGTTATAGCGTCCTAACGTACTTGCAGAGGTGAGGTACTATGGTTAACCATCCGTACCTTGAAGAGATTATAGTTAGTTATAGATCACAGCCACACATTGTGTCTTGTGCTACCCATCACATCCTTGCATCACAGTATACCTGGTATAGCCTATTGCTTAGTCATATCCTACTCAGTGAATCTTATTTCATTTGGAATGTTTTATCCATCATTCTATGAATTGATGACTGTGATTTTTCTGGATTTGTTCAGCTATTAAAAACTTATGGTAACTAGTAAAACTTAGTTGCTGACACTTGGCTCATCAAATCTTACGAGGAACCATCAAGATAAAGGAAGGACATTGAGGGATTAGCTCAAGCAAAAACGAACGAATGGCAAAACTGGCTTGAGAATTGTTCTCGGATAAATAGATAAATGTGACACTATCCCAAGATTCGATGTGAATCGTTGGTTGAAATATTTCATAGTTCCTTGGAACGGGAAGCTGTTACCGAGTATTATAAGGGGGCGAACGTCATCCCAAATCATAAGGAGCGACATAAATATTCCTCTGAGTATAATGGATCCGTCAGTCTGAGCGCCATAATTTGTAATATATGATAGTAGGCTATATCATAGGGTATGTTGCACTCTGACGGAAATATAGTCAAATTGACCAGAATATATATCAATTGGGCGACGAATAGAATCTGAATAGAATCTAGCCAAATATCCGACTTAGATTCGGGTCAATTTCGAAGAGGAACTTGTTAGTTTTTAGCAAAAAATAGTCATATATGAATCAAATCTAATCAGATATTCGAGTGGATTCTATTCGTGGCCCATTTGATATGTATTCTAGTCGATTCGACTAGTTTCCGTTCAGAGTGTGGTGCAATTTTAGTTTCAATATACTGTGGGAAGTGTTGTCGTGCCACCGTTGGTTATTCGCAGGGTGTTGCGAGACGGTTATGCCACTTTAAAAACACATTTGTAAGTTCGTGTAGAGTGAGCGTGACGACGAAAATATCTGCCTAACATCAAATAGGTCAAGTGTTTTTCCCCCCCATTTTTCCCCCCCCCGGTTCGCGGGGGGGGGGGCTACCGGATGGGGATGACATACCCGACGGGTGCGGGGTGTGCATTGTTTGGGTAACACAAGAGGTCATATCATTGACCGTCCCGCGGTAGCGCTATCATGGGTTTGCGAGCTTCAAACTTCGTCATTGCCCCAATCAGGTGAGGCAGAAATTTGAGAGTTTGTATAGCTGATAATTGCGTCTGATCAGTTCGGAAATGATGTCAAAAACTATCAGTGCTATACATGCACGTTTTATAGTCATTATAAAGTGCTAGCAGGATCTAGTCAATTCGGTCTAGGTCCGCTATACTCAGCGCGACATCAGACACCCAGTTCGCGATACACTTGAATGCACGCGCCGTGCCAATAAAAAAATGCCCCCTTTGTGTGCTAGTGATTACCCAACGTTTTGATAGATCTGAGAAAGCGCAAACTATAGTACTATAATAATATGATGAGATAAAGCGATAAAACGGCGAACGTGAGGGCACTAACTTATAGGATAGTTGTAAAACTAGTGTGTGTAGTTGACAACCATTTGGTAATCTGTAAATGACTCAGAAATTTAACAAAGAGCCAACATCGAGGTGAGACTGTTGTTGAATAGTTGTAAACGCGAGCCAGTATCCTAGCATGGTTCACCAGGCTCTGCTTAGTTATCGTGACCCCCTCACGCCACTGCAACGCTCTCGGGATTCCATAACCACAGGCTCACACTGCTGAGCTGGACAAACGACTTGGTGACCGCCACGTTCTCACCAACCAACTGAACCAACTCATCAGCGCTGTCCGAAGTACCACCAGAGGACTAATTCCTGTTCACCCAATTGAGAACCGGAGTCACACCCCTGTGTCACCCGAGACCCTCTCCATGAGCCATTCCACAGGTATTGAGAAGTGCAGGAGCTAGTGGACACCCCTGCCTCACCGCTGGAGCAACGAGGAGAGAATATCACTGGCGAGAGATGGGAAGATCCGCTACGCTACTCGGGGATTCTCCAGTAAGCCTTCCCAGACTAGTGACCGCCAGGTTAAAAGCCTTAGACCAACGTTAAAAGCCTTGCAGAATTCGATTTATGCCACGAAAAGCCCGTACCAAACATCCACTGAGACAGGACGCGGAGCGCCAAGATGCTTTCCACAGTAGACATCTTGATAATGAATCCCGACTGTTCATGGCGCTCATGCGCAAGCAGCTGACTGCATATTAGTAAATGAAACCCCCTCTGAGATGGGAAGACAACATGAAGGAATGGACTGGCTTGAACTTTGCAGAATCTCAGAGAAGGGTGGAGGAGAGGTCCGTATGGAGGAGTGTAGTGGCTGTATTCTCGATGACGCCCAATAACTGCAGAAGCAGTCACGGGATAGGTGGAGGTGGTGAGAACAAAATCCCATGATGGAATCTCTAATTCGATGTCTGTCGAAAGGATTCCGGCACAGCCACACCAGTGAATAATTTGTCACCAAATGTTTGGGGGGATGAGGTACAATTGGTTACTCCTCTACTAAATCTTCTCCAGGCTAAATATTCTTCATGAGTAACATAACGTACGTAGCCGCTGAGAACGTACGGTAGGCATGGCTCTGTCCCTCATCGAATTTTATATTCCCACAGGTATTACTCATAACGTTCAGTGGGAATCCGCTTTCCATACATGAGTAACGTGACGTGAAAGCCACGAAACTTATACTTACTAACATCACAGGAAGATCCTGTGAATCCAGGATAGCACACACATTGACCAGTAGAGACGTCACAGATGCCATTTACGCATGACTCACAAAATGGGTTGCAGGGGGTACCCCACCTGCCGAAGGCACATTCTGTAGAAAAATAAATATCAATAACAACATAACATCACCGCATATTTAGGCGCGTGTGTGCAGGGACGAAATAATGAAATGTTTCGTAGATATTATAGTGGGAGATCAGGGATTCTTCTGACATTGGCGATTCGTCTGATCATGAAAATGCGTCGAAGGGTGATGGCAACAAACAGCAAATCATGCGGAAACTAGACATCGCCCGGCGGCAACACCGTGAACTCCACATTTGAGCAAATGTTTGTCCCAAAAAGATTGTCATGTTCCGAAACGCGCAAATCTGCCATAAAATCAGTTTCGTCGAAATCCAAGATGGCGACACCCAATTCCGAACTCATCCGAGGAAGTTTTGAGAGTTTTGAGGTTCTAAGGAAAACCATCATATCCCCATGTGAATGTATACGAGGCGGTCCCCGAGTGAGCTGACTGGGCTTCAACTCTGAAGAGATATTGAAGAAAGAAGTGTCCACACACATTCGTTATCACTTACAAAATTATTCCGGAAAAGGGACATCATATCGATATGAAGAAATATTTAGGCCTATATGAGGTTGAGGGGATTCCGCAGAATGTTAGGCACACACTCCATATATGAGTTCAGTGATGTGTCATGAGGTTACGCCCCACTGGACCCTAAACATGTAGTGTTCCTAACATTTGGGGGCATCTCTATACTGAATATCGACCGAAGAAACCTAATATGTTCAATGTCAGGGAGAACACTTAGGCAATTGCCATTGGAGGCCGCGATAACGAATAATGAACGGATGTCCTAAACGATCGACACTTGGATGTGTAACCTAGATTATTATTAATATTGACTGACGGCTGTTGTACTCAAGCGTAGTCAACCGCATAGGTGTGTTTCTTCACGGACACACGTTGAGTGTCGCTTTGGAGAGTGGGTTCATTGATTAGGTTTTCGCCGCATTCAATGGTGAGACTGGCAAACCTCCTCCCATACAGTTCGCAGGACTGGCAGATTTAGCTATGTGCATTTCAGTCTGGAACATTAATCGGTGAAATAGGGTATTGGATAACATAGGATCCGTATTTTGGTGGTGCGTGTAAGTCTATGTTCCTCACTTACTACACTCTAAGAACGCCCTGGTCAATATGAACATAAATCGAATCAAAGGGGCACCTATACGTACCAGGATTCTGATCGAATATATTACCATTTTCGACTCAAAACTAATGATTGTCTGTTCGAAATGAACCAAATCTAGTCAAGTAGTTTATCCTTTATCGAATATTCGACTATATTTCGAACCGAAAATTATCGTTTTTTGTTCAATTTGACCAGGGCGATTTTAGAGTGTAATAATACAGGCCTTTATAGGAATTATTGACCACCTATATATCACATAACACGTATGTACCAGTGTGTTGCTAAGCACGTGTTTAATAACATACTATCCAATCACTCAGAGACCTGGGCACAGTGCAGCGATGTTGGTCGTGGTCGTCAAACTGACAAGGGACATCGATCGGGGGTTTGCCAGTGCAGGGAGGACTGTACTATGCAGCTATGGGGGAGGGTGTTCGACAGCGCGGTGCTAACTGCCCGAGTAACGAGCGAGTATTTACCTCTGACGTACAGGTACATGACAGGATGCCAGGTCCTGAGGAACCTCTTGGCCCGGTACACCTGGTAGACCCCTTCGTGAACGGCCTTACTCACTCCACTCAGGGTCAAAGACAGAGCTGCGTTCACCCCCAGATCGACGACAACACCTGGAGTGGCCATTGAAACGAAGCCCCATTTAGCCTGGAACTCGAATCCATTCAGTAGGTCCGCTTGGAGCGTTATACTTCCTCCATCCTCGACCACGAAGGTGAAGGCTTGGTTTATGAAAGCTATATTGGAATAGAAGAGATAGTTGCCAGACAGTTACTCAGTGTATTTCTGCAGCATTTTATGATCAGTTATTGGGTGAAAGTGTAGCAATTATTCTGCGAAACACGCAATTAAACTACGAAACATTTGAAAAGCCCAATGTGTACGCCCCCGATCCCCGCTACTGAGAAGTTCGTACATTTGTCCGATAGTCATCAAATGTTAATAGTCTACACTTCACGCATGCCAGGGTACCAGTGCTAGTGATAAGTGATAATTTCGGCAACGTTTTTATTTTTGACCAGCAGACCACACAGTAATTGAGACCATAATATACGGCGCGCAACTTGTTACAGTCTAAAATATGATTAAGTAATGAGATTTGGACTACCAGAGGAATCCAGATAACACCGACACTCTGAAAACGCACTTGTTAAAATGAACAGAAATCGAATCGAATGGCACCTACCAGAAATCTGATCAAATATTTGACCATTTCCAGCTCGAAACTAATCATTTTTTGTTCAACATTAATCAAATCTAGTCAAATATTGGATCCTCGATCTAATATTCGACTAGATTTCGAACAGAAAATGATTAGGTTCGGTCCGGAAATGGTCACATATTTGATCAGCTTTCCGGTTGGTGCCCATTTGATCCGATTTCTGTTAATTTCGACGAGGGCGTTTTTAGAGTGTACTTTCAGCGACCTCCACGTGGACCATAGACAGAGAGACACGGAGTTATAGTTACCGCTTCTTTCAGTGGCGATACAGAATACATTTTCTTCGATGTTATCCGCCCGCTGTAGCTGCCCTCCGAAAAACCCGAATCGCCGACCCCTCGCGCTACTTGGTACTGACGATATGTACCCTTGGAGTACTGGCCCCGCACTGGGGATTGCTGTCCACAGTGGCTGCAGGAAGGTCGGCCAGCGCCCGGTCCGTGCAGCCCGGGAGATAGTGCCGGAAGGTACTGCGACTGGTTCAGTTGGGGACACCACAAGAGCGAATCCGTTGACTGTGCCCGTTCTCCGTTCAGCGACCGGGTTCAGTACGACGCAGCTTGCGTCTAATGGCGGCGTTGGTCCTAGAAGTACAAGAAAAATACCTCACATCTCTGGAAATCCATCGCACTGATGTTGCAGACGACGAAAATGATTTCACGGAATTTCCAGAATTTTTTTGACGAAACGTTCTAAAACATTTTTGATAATACTTTTGTGGCATTATTAGCTAGGAATAATAAGACTAATCCGCCAACTCTGTGTCATAAAAGCAAAGTGAGGAATGAATAGAATGTGTAAAGAGCTGCCCTCGAGTTAATCCATAACAGTGTGATCAATTCCTCATATAATATGACGAATCACCAAAAACTGGTGTAGAGGACACAAGATATCTTCATGCCATTGGCAGAAGGTGGTATATAGACAGAAAGTGTGAGGGGTGATGCCCTCAATTACCTTCAGAACTCTCTCACATGCCTGCATGATAAGTTGATCATCATTGATTGGTGCAGGGGAGAGACGAAAGTGGAACATTACAGTTACATATAATGCACAGTTGATAATGCAACCTGGCCATCTCATCGCCCACTCTGAGCCCATAATTCGCCCACCGACTCTTATAAATTCAAATGTTTCGAAAAGAATCCATTTTTGTGCATTTGCTCATAACAATATGCAGGATTCGTTATAATACATGGAGGCTGTTTCTTCGAAACAAATTTCGATACAGTATATTTTAGAAGAGCAATTACTTGTTTCCACTCACACGATAGTGTATCATAGAGATTAACTTGATACATTTTGCCTCCCCCTGTTGTCGTGGCTCTTTGGCCTGATGCCGAGTGTCGTTGAACTGGTACCCACCACGATAGAGGATCTTCCTCTCCATCATATGCAACCTACATGCCCTACTTGAACTTGGTAGGTGTGTGCGCTCTCTTGATATTGTGCTTACTTGCCGGTTCAGCTCCATGCATTCTCTTCTAGAGTTCTAAGGTCAGCATTCTGAGCGGAGTCCTATAAGACCATGGTACGCTCTTAGTTTTATGGCGATTGGTAATTTGCGTCTGCTGCTCATCATTCATGGAATGGCCTTCCAAACTCTACCCGCTTGGCTCCGCCTGTGGTTACTTTAAAATCACGTCTCGGGACCTCTTCACTCGACATTTCCTGTCTGATAACTCTTCTGTTCTGCTTTCAGTGTGTGATGTTGTGTCTCTGTTTCGTCTCATGTGTTGTCTTTCTGTCCTCCTTTTGTTTTAAGGTTTGTGAATCGCTTAGAGGCTTCTGCATTTGGCACTCTATCAAGTCCTCAATATTATTATTATAAATATAACATTTTTAAAATAGGCCTACTTGTCAAATTTCGAATTCAAATTACAAGGATTGATGAGTGCCTTCTTCATGTGTTGTGCCAACGAGCTTTTTGTGATATTTGACCTCTCCAGACATTGCATGGATGACATAGAACTAGAACCATTGATAACTGGGATCTTCCCATGCATTCTCGTAACTCATCATGCATAACTCAAAGAGGCACTATCGTCTGGTAGCAACTGACGGAGAAGCGACGGCGTTGTTTGCATGACGTCACGACAAAAAGTCACTTCAGTGCATTTCGATATCGATGTACGATACCGTATATCATCGTCTATTTCATGTCAAGTCCGAATTAGTTCTGATATACCGTGGAACGATTCTTCGTCGTGACGTAATGCAAACGACGCCGTCGCTTTTTCGCCTGGTGTTGCGAGACGGAAGTGCTTCTTTGAAGTTGATTGACTGTAGCGTTGTCGAGAGGCGTGCTGAAAGAGAAGTGCCACACACTCTTACACGACGGCGTAACTGCAAACATTCTTCGTTTCTTTAGTAGGGAATAATGAACGAGGAATTTGAGAGCAATTTTATAGCAAGAACAACAACAACTCACGTTCACAAGACTGCCTAAGGCCCGGATCCGTGTAGACGCATCCCACGCCGACGGGGTTTCCACAAACACAAGCATCGTTACCCGGCGAGCAGATGCCGCACTGTGAAAACGCGAGGTCCGCAGCACATGCGGTGCATGGTGCCGCTAGTAGGAAGATAATCAACAGAAATTATGTTTATAGTCATGCATTCAAGACTCCCCCCTCCGAAAAACAAAATTGTGGCTTCACTGTCATTACTCGGACACTAACTAGGATAAGGGAATCATCGAAGTAACTGGCCTATTGAGAATTGGACAAGTCAATTGGACGGTCGGCCAGTTAGCCGTTGTTCATAGCCCCATCAGAAAGAACTGATGCGTGCTCCCTGACCAATATCAGTTATCACGGAATGTTGTGAATGATTTTCTTCACACAGGAATTGGTGTTAAACCCCGCATCAGTAGTCTAACATCGTGGTTCGGAATGTGTGTTGTGTGATGAATAACATGTCAGTTGTCACTGATGGGGCTATGGGTATCAGGTGGTTCAGTGGACAGTCATGAATATGGGGCGGTTACACAACAGCGCTGGCGACCTTGAAAATCTATACCAACCACCTGTAGAGCCAGCTACGAAAAACAATTCTCCGAACATAAAACTTTCCACCAAGTTGGTCAGACGTTGGAATAAATTAATCACACGATCAAGGAAGTACGAGATTGATATGTTTTCGTTTCATTATCATCCTATGCTAAAAATGCGAAACCATTCGTTCACTCTCTCTGGCCAGTGAATCAAATCGCATGAAAAATACCGACGGCTGGACGGTCCACCGATCACAACAATTCGCTTACAAGCTTGAAAAAGGCCACGGAAATGCTGGAACTGTCTCTGAGGCGGGTCATCAGCGTATGCCTAATGATGTTCTAAACGACTGAAACAGACTGTAATGTATTCTTGTTGAAATGATTGACAACATTCCAAGCGGTTAATGTTTCACAACAACTAATTCTCATGATTTCCCCCGAATTAAATTAACTCCCTACTGCTGAAATTGATAGCATTCATTTACTAACGTTCGGAACGCGCCACCCGAATCTGACATGATATGAGTATGACGAAGCATGTTATATTCAACACGATGACACGGCAGAATACAGTATGCACTCCCTGAAAAATGACCACTGGCTCACATTGAAATTAGCAACGTTCACGTGCTCATCGAGGGGAATGTTTCCGCATTCAGCTACTGAACAGGCATGTTTACCTCTATACACAAGACAGCTAAAATGCAAATGATTCTTCTGAGTTCTCTCCAAAAATGTGTCTCCCAATCACACTAAAAAGTTTGAACCAGGCTTACCTTTATTACAAGATAGAAGTCACTAAAATACGAGTTTTCACATGCTTCCATCTTTACGAAAATTTCCCCCTACTATCAATGAAATCGATAACGTTCATATACTTATCACGATAAACAACTCTACCGAACATAAAACGTGAAATGTTCAAGTTTCATTTTTTTTCAAGAACAACCTCTACCCACTCGAATCATTGACGTTAAGAACTATTCGGTGCAAAAGAATGAAATGATGTAGAAAGCAATTAGGCAGCCCTAGCTGTACAGCACTGTGTGATCTCAGTATTTGATTCTGTTACTCGACGGACTGAAAATACTGCTTCTGCATTCGTCACAGAAGAAGAACGGGGGAATAAACGACTTACTCAAGCATGGAGATCCGATGCAACTGGCGCACCTGGATATCCCGTTGATCCATATAGTTGATGCTGGCTCTCGTGTCACCCGATTATGTTCAAGTAGATCGTTATCAACCAGAGTATCGTCCGGGCTATCCAAAATGGCGGCCACCGACTGACTCAGCAGATAGTCACGACCAAAAACCGTGTTTCGGGAGAAAAAGTAGGCAGTGTCCCCGTCAATCGTGAGGCAGATGGTATTCAGGTTCTCGCCATCCCTGTTGAGTGTGTACGCCCGCAAGGCACCCGTCTGAACGTTGACAACCTCGACATTATCACCGTTCTCCGTCGAGGTAAACAAATATGAGCCACGCACTGGACAGGCAGATAACAAAAGAACGCAATTCTGATGATTCCTTGTCATGTCTATAGAGATGTTTATGTCACTAAATCTCAAACACAAATGACATTAAAACATTATCAATATTTCTGTTGCACAAATGGACTATTTATGCGTGTTATATTCAGTGCTATGGTTGGGCAGGTCAGCAGGTCTTCAATTGTGAAAATGAACAACACGAAGCAATTGAGCTGATGACAAAGGTGGAAGAAAACGAATATTCGAATATTCAAACTGACATACCTCCCATAGTGTATATTGATTTCATTGTTCATTTGATTCAAATTTATTGCTATGGGAAGCCATTTGAGGTTCATCAAGGAACCCTGGCCATTTTTTATTGTACATGGGCACCAGCGATATCTCGCCTTCTCGTTTCGACCAGTGCTCAGATGACATCGAGGCAGAGGTTTGTAACCAATACAAACTTGCTTCCGGGACCGCCATTTTACGTCCTCATCCGACGAGCGATCGGTGAACTCCAGGATGAGACTCTTTCAGAACCTGGATGCCCGGATGAGCAGGAGAATAAAGTCCAACTGTGGTGACTGTTCACAGCCGACCGACTGGACTTACCCCGAAACACCTCCCAGAAATTGTATATAGCCCATTTCATGACAGCAGAACGAGAAGGCCACACCTCGCCTATCGCAACTGCAAGTACAGCCACCATTGGAAAAAGCCCGCAACTATGCTGGAATCGAACACGTGCATCCTCTCGCATTCAACGCGTCACTAATACCGCTCTATACCTAGACTGGCTACCAGTCTCTGGTGTTGTGAGCCCGTCGCGCGTGTCACATGCCTCCTAGCCTACGCGCGCAATCACGGAGTTCAACCCACCCAGTGATCAGTACGCCCTCTACACTGTCCGCACACAACAGTCCTTGAAACTGTCCTCTGTGCGGACAGATCAGAGGGCGAATTAAGTCAAGGATCGAGTTAAAACAGAGGACGTGAGCATCAATTTATCGGCTGAGCCGTATCCTGATATATCGACTCTGTTTGATGGGGCAGGACGCGGCGATGTACACATGGGTCCACTCTATACCACTCTTCATTCGTTGATGGTTGGTCCTAAAAAAACTCCCCACAATCCGACAATTATCATGAATTTGAAAGTAGCACAAGTTGTTCACATACAGTCAAAATAAAGAAATCGGCTAGGGTGATAGTGTTCTTTTATCTATCTATCTACAGCATTCACGAGGATCCATCACAATGCAATTATCATGAGTCAATCACTTAGTGAGTGATATATTGACGATAAAAACATAGAAGGCGAATTACAGATCGGATAATGATTTCGAAGCGCTTTATATGTGGCAGCCACATCTCAAAGCGCTTCACAGTCATTACCTCTGCTCATTGATAACTTTTCACACCCATACTTTATAGTACACATCCCTTGCTGTTAGCACCTGGCACACTGAATAGTTATGCCACTTCAACGTGTTCCCATGGGGGACATCGATAGGTGCAGCCTCGTACAGCGCAACGCTATACACATGGGTGGAGTGAAGCAATCGAGATAAAGCACCTTGCTCGACTACCAGTACCTCGTGGACTTCCTTCCGTGGAGGGATGTGGGGGGGG
>JAODTT010510848.1:0-12173 GCA_025400115.1 Pentamera pediparva
ACATACATATATACGCACATACATAGTCCATAGTGTATTGTCTCTTCACTGGTAGTAAGGACCGTCTTGCCTTCTAATTTGTAGTGGCGCCTACTACTATCCGGCGGGAGCTTAAGAAAAGTGGGACACAACTGGTTCATGAAGGGGCACTACTGTAGTGAAAAACAACACTATATTAGCTTTTTTCGGCCACCTCGGTTCCGCCGCCCCTGCCTGTTTCAGCTGTACCGATGGGGTATATTATGTACTGCGGTGCGTATATGATGAGCGGCTACCCTGCATGCATTTCTCAAATTTCTTTGTGGTAAGATATAATATTTATTACAAGAATCAGTTTGGTGGAGTAAAAAGGTAAAGAAATCGGGTTCGGAACTTGTTTAAAACTTCACACCATAGAATACTTCGCCGTGAAATTGTATACCAATAGCATCCTTTCAACTGTTCCTGATTGATTCGGGAGTTCTCACTTGGATAGGAGTCAATTCGTTGCCATTAGTAACGCAAGTCAAATTACCGTCTAAATCACGGCGGTTTTCTACAGGGATCCGTTCTAGGGCTTATCTTGTTTGTTTTCGTTATCGATCTTCATTTTCAAGTGATAAATGATATGTTTCCTCTATGCAGACGATACTAGCATGGTTTACTCTAACACTATTCTTACTCTAACACACACATCACACTGGTGTATCCTGATAGGAGCCACTTGGGTTAGGAGTCGGGGCCGTAACGCCATCGTTGAGGTCTAACTAACTGGGTGGGCGGGATGTCAGAGGTCACAGGGAACGGGAGTGCCACAGGCATCGAAATGGGGAGGAATATGACGTATTCCTGAAATTGGAAGCTTTGGTCGAAGTTTTCTTATCCAGACGACCAAAGGAGTTTATTCGAAACATTTCACCATTTATCCACAGCAACCTGCAATACGATACCCTGAATCGGGTCAGTCCTAATAGGCGATTTCCCAGGGCAGCGAAATAACCTCCTTCATAGAATGACGTCACAGAGGGCTCACGCTGGGAGGAGAAGCTGAGACGCTGCGCGACTCTAACAACCCCTAATCCGTTTAATTGCGGCTCCTACACAACCGTCAATTGGCCTACCATGGTACCGGAGATGTCGTCATAAAATTGGAACAGCTTTCATTTGGTGATTTCATTCTTCATCTTCAAAAGTACGGTCAGCTGCTGCGGGAACCTTGGACCCCGGCCGTTCTTGGGCAGCCCGCTGCGATTTTAAAGTGTTGCCTATACTAATTTTTGGCAGGTTTGAAGAAATTTATAAATGTCAAATAGCGATGCATTGCGTGCAAACGCTCATATCCTGCCATTCTAGAAAACACAGTTTGTTACCTGTTATTTTATAAAGTATATTTTTTTCTCATTTTAACAGTTTGGAAACCGTTTGAAGTGCTTTATGCCTACTGTAACCTAAATGCATAAAAACTATCCAGTCTACATTGTATTGCACAACCGACATCCGACGTATCATTTTTTGTGCTATCCGTGACGTGTTGTTCTTGATGAATTTGCCACGCTGTTAGCTGTCCTTTTGCAGTTGCACTCTCAAGAGATATTCGCAGCCACATGACTTCACAAATTCCTTGACTGGATACTTGGATGGAAGAATGAGTAATTTGTTGACGAAGTCGAGTAATTGTATACACTGTTAGAAATATTAGGCAAATGTTGCACATTTTCGTTCAAATACTGACAACCTAATTATGTGGCAAAAATCAAAGTAGCCGAATTGTTGAATGAACATGACACTAGGTGAATTATATCGATTATTGGGTAGAACCATTTTCCAACAAGAAAAACACATATGAACAATTGTTCAGTTCAAGGGCGCAGCCAGTGTCGTGACCCGCCAACTTTCCAAGTCCCCCATACATAATTAATGTTCTTTCCACACACAAACCCTTTCTCGTTACTGCCTCGGACCCCCAAATTTCAGCCGGTGGTCGCTCCCTTGGTACAGCTGTTAACTTTTATTGCAAGTCAGAAGAAGGCGATCAGTTGCCCAACACTCCCATGAGAACACTCTATTTCTTCAGACCATCATGCATATACCGGGTAACAATTCCCAGCATCCTCCGGAGAACATCCTACAACCATATTGCCTCTAAGTGATGAAAATGATAAGTGTCGTCATCAACTGAGAGGTGTTTTTTCAGGTTGTTCATCGGTCCATGGGGAGATTGGGTAAGGCTAGACAGTGCATACAGTTTTACTTGAAGGATGTTTTAAGAGAATACTCTCGACGTTTCCAAAATAGTATGAAGGTGACGCATTCAAGATTACATTATTGGGAGTTATTATCAGATCATGAAATCAATTTACGAACGGATTAAAAGGCCTACGTTCCAGAGCAGGCAATGCACTATGTACCACCCACACTGGTATGAGAATGCGACCTTCTAATGACATTTGATGTATACGACTTTTCTTCGAGCAAGAAAATGCCCAACATCATACGTTATAACAGGGAAATGTCATCTAACGTTAGATGACATTTCCCTGGTTATAATGGCCTGACCTTAACACACTGTTGGGGGACAATAAATGGATTAGCCAATATTTCGACCCAATTAGTGACGAATGTGCTCCTAAATGTCATGAAAGGCTCTGTCTACATGCTGACAAGAGCAATCACAGCGGTCCTTTTCTCTGGGTCATAGTGAACCTCCCATATGAAGGGTATTGCAAATGAGACTTAGCTTATATACATATAGGCAAATTATTATCTTACAAAGAATGAAACTGGCACATAAGTTCCATGTAATCAGAACAGTGCGTTCTCCGAGAGTATTTTGAAAAGATAACCCATCATTATCGAGATCGTTTGGAGTTTGAACTAGTATTGGTTTGTTTGATGTGTTTAAATACCAGTGGTCATATTTATTCTTACATCCCACATTTAGTACATTGACTCTGAGGTACACAGGTCAGTTTGTTAGCCAACTACTATTCTCAACCTCATCAGACCAATTTTAATGGATTTGTGATACTATCATTAGTAGGATGTGACATCTTATGTACCTTTTCAGCTTATTTATAGACATGATGAATTATGTTTTTCAAAATGGCGGATGGCGACCATTTGGTTTATTGTTAAACTGACCTCAAACTACCAGAAAGTGATAATTTTTTTTTTAGAATCTTCACTCTACGGACGTTTTACTCATCGTGATTGCTTCGACATATCCTGACCGCTATCCTATTGTCTTGCGAGACAAACGGATGCCTATTATACATTTAGTACATTGAGAACATACAAACTGCAACATATATGTGTCATGGACGAGAAATGCCGAAACATGCGCGAACCATGTACTTTTGAGAACTATATGAAAGAGAGATCCACTAAATTACTTTGTGATTCAATGTTCGTCCATGTCAGTGTAAAAGAAAAAACCTAAATAGGATGTACTCTGTTGAGCATTCGTAATTGCCATCGTATCTAGAGTGAAGCGTCAATCGAAGTGAAATTGAACAGAAATTATTCAATACGAATATCAAAATGTAGATTGAAATGTTTCGAAACATCCTCCGTTGTATCTACACCAGACAAACTGCCTATGCCTAAGCGCTGAACGAAAAAGGAAAATATATAACGAATACAGAATACAATAAAAAATAGAAAAGCGTTACGCATTTCTGAACAAATGGGTCCTTAGTTTTTTCTCGAAGCTATCCACAGAAAAAATGTCTATATTGGTCAGGTCCGCTGGGAGATTGTTCCACAGCCGCGGGCCCTGATACGCGAAGGCCCCTCTCGCCAAGAGTCTTGTGGCGAATACGAGGTACATGTAAGTTGATACGAGACTGGGATCGGAGACCATAGGCAACAGTGATCATGCCAGTAAGGTACCCGGGCGCGATACCCTTTAAACACTTGAACACTTGGAGGATGAACCTAAATTCAATCCTTTCTTCCACTGGTAACCAGTGAAGAAAATTCAGAGTGTCACTAATATGGGCTTGGGCAGACAGAAAATGAGACGGGCTGCGCCGTTCAAAACTTTCTGGAGTTGATCCAGCTGGTAGCTGGGCAGGCCAACCAGAAGGGAGATACAATAATCGACATGACTGATCACAAAAGCATTTCTAAGCGTCATGGTATTCACGAATTTGGCGGATGTTGTACAGGCCACGATACGCTTTGGAGCATAACTTGCCAATATGCAAGTCCATGGACATGTTACAATCCAGGTAAACCCCTAGATTCCTAGCACTGACACGAGGCCCAATATCAACATCGCCAACACGAATTGCATTTACTCTAACTCTCGAAAGTTGTTGATGAGTGCCCATGACGAGAAATTCAGTTTCGGAATCGTTAATCATAAGGTTGTACCTAATCATCCAAGACCTGATATCAGCGATTAGTGACTCCATCTCAGTCACAACATTCTCCTCAGAGGAGTTAAACAATATGTTTTTTTGGATGTTCAACACATTACTTTTGACAAAATAAAATTGATGTTCTGTTATCACACCGACCATAGCCTGTTAAATACACTACAACATCGTGACTACACAACGGAAGAAAGATACATAAACTTCAACCCCTGAGCTAAACAATGCTCTTCGATAGAAGACAACGGAGGTGTGGGTGAGATAGGTGTCGGTGTTGGCGAGCAACATTCGAAAGAGTGTGTTACCTAATCACACCGCTATTGCAGTATTGCATTTCGTGGAAGTGTGCTCACAACAATGCCATGGTTACAAACTAGCCGATGACTAATTTCGGCTGACTCTAAATAAAGTCTCATTTATGAACTATTCTGATCCTATCCAACTCGTTTTTCAAGGAATACTCGATATTAAGACATATGTTTGACGCTTGTTTCGTTTGGTTATGTTCTATGTTCAAGACAATACAAGTGAGAAAGACAAATACAGAATAAAGAAAAAACTGACAGAAAAGAACAATAGAGACACAGGGACAACACCCATCAGGCTAACAAAGAAATACGTTCAGAAGTGTGCATAGTCTGGCTCTAGTAGTTGTGAGCTTGCTACTTGCTCTGCAGCAAGCTGAGAGGCAGTATAGTATAGGGAAGTCTATTCGGAGTTCTTTCCTTGTTGGTATAGGCCCGTAGCTGGTATCCCCAGGGCAGCGGCAACAAGGTCCCTCGCGGCAGCACATCGTAAGAGATCGTAATCTTGTAGATCACTCTCCGTAGTCCGCAGTTGGAACTCATGGCGTCCCCCTATGACGTCCGCTGGGAGAGTGATTAGACCTGACAGGTCGGCGCCTTTTATCACCTGACGTCTTGGAGCTTAGGCTGCGATCACGTGGCAGCCTAACATTCAGTGTGAGTGAACGTCAAGGTCACCCTAGCCCTGATGTGTCTGCCTGTACGTTTTCAAGGTGACTTAGAAACAGCTTGAGTTACGTGCCAACTGAACAAGAGACTTTTATTGCCCGGGACTCGATCAGGCTGAGAATGTGTACGTGTCTCCAGGTTAGATAGACCCGTTCTTTTGTATTGCCGGTATCTTTAGCGGTGGTCGTGTATGGAGTAGGCTTAGGTCTACAAGTAGGGCGACATGTCAATTGAGCCCGCATGGCAGAGAAACCGCAGAAAGATCCACGTGGCTGACTAGCATTACCACGCAGTTGTTACTTCGCTGATTGGTCAAACACTCTTCGGCTACCAGATGAATTCATTGTAATATGATGCTATTTCAAGGAACCCATTTCCAAGATTTCACGGAGTGGAACTGCTGAATTTAGTAACACAAGATGAAAATGGATCACACCGCAGCTTATTTCCCGTATCTTTGCTTCGCTCGCAGGCAGCCCCATGATTGGATATGCAAGGAAATTACATTAAAACGTATATTATGCTTCTAAACGCTTGCGTTTGCAAAACCTCCACAAAGCAAGGTCGGACAGGAAAAGGTCGGCCTTTGCTTGACAGATAAACTAACAAACATGATAGGACCTCAGTTAGGAGTTATTTGTGATTGCTTTGTCTTAAGTTTCGGGGTGAATATGTTATCGTTGGGTTAGAGCTACTGATTTAAAGAAAGCTCAGGGTGCAATGCACTACCCTCATAATTATGGTGGAGCCACTCTTACATTTGGTCGATACCTCTTCACATTTTGCTTGTTTCCATTCAAATTTATTCGTTTGAAGTATTAATATTATACCGACAATTTCAATAAAATGCCCCCTCAGTCATGCCAATGTAGTGTAACTGAATAGTGATTCCACACTAAATACATAACTGCACAATAAATACATAACTGCATACCCACATCTCGGATGAATATATCGTGGACAATTGCGAGGATGAGTACAGTATAGTAAGACCATCGTTGACATCGATGATCTCATTTAAGAATCCTTGCCGTGAAGGTTGGGGGTACTTTCAGTTATTTTCTCGGCATACCAAAACTAAGACTTCAATTTGTACAAGACATGGATGGCGAATTGTCTTGTTGATCATAATCATTAACGAAAGTTTGATGCCACTCGTGTTGATAAACTGATTTATTTAAATGTACTCTCAATTCATTTGTTATTTGATCTATTTGTTTTTCGGGGAACGAATATTATCGAACTGTGTTTATCTTATCGAAATGTTTCCTGTTTGGGATGAATTTCCTCCCCTGACTCTGAAGGCGGATAGCTCAGTTGGTAGAGCTGTGAACATATATTCAATATATTGCGAGTTTGATCTCCTTCGAAGCCCGACGGGCGTTTCCGCAGTGTATGTATACAATGATCCTCCCATACGGGAGCTCGCAAGCTGGAACACCAGAATCGTGCACATACGCACAGGTTCAACGTCCATGATTATGGGATAGCAGATATAGTGAGCTGCAACCCAGAAAACTGGACGACAATTTATTGTCCGAGCCGGGTCTCGAACCCACGACCTCATGGTTGGAAGCCGCAGATCATAACCACTAGACCATACGATCAGTGCCCACATGGGCTGTGTGGGCTGTCCGGGCCAGTGGTGTAGTAGTCGTGAGCGAACGTGCGCCCTGGGTGGTGCGGGGACAGTCTTCATCAGATTAACAACGACCAGATAATTAAGTCGTGAACCCTAATCATAGTGTAGTTAACTGAAACAAATCATAACGGTTAATCGATGTGAAGAAGGGTAATACCATGCATCAATAGGCCCACCATGGCCTTGACACGACCTGCCAAGCCAGCTCTCACCCTCTCTTATATGGCTATTATTACGAGCATGACTAGCCGACTCGGCCAGTCAGTGTACCGAGCATTTCAAGCGCGTAATGCAGATATTTGCTCATTAACAATGCGAACATGTGTTTGATGATGTTTAGGTTTGTTGGCACTTGTTCCTGGCACCTGCGAGAGGTGCCAAACATGATTAGTTTCGGTTTTGCATGATAATGTTAAGGAATGTGAAGGATTCGTAATTTATTGAGAGTAAATCGGATGTAATTGAGTAACAAGGACCTGGGCCTGATGTGCATGCGTTTCTTTCATGGACTGTTGATAGGATGGTCACATTGAAGCGCAGTGACATTTTCAGTGGTAATATAATGTATTCTAATTTATTTAAACAAATAGGTATGGAGATTTTGTATCGTCTCTTTGTGAGTTTTCCATACTGGAATATTTGCTTTCGTTATGGGGAACCTGCTCCGTACAAGCTTTCGCTTATTCAGCAGTCCGGTAACAGGACGGAGAAGCGCGAAAATAATTTTCTCCGTCTTTCGAGAAAACGCTTGCTAATGCTAACACCGACGGACGTTAGTCAATGATCAGCATGAATTCATGTAAAAGTGACAGATACTACTCGATAACCTAAACATTACCCGTGTACGAAGCGACTATACACCAATACAACCGACCCTAGCGCGTAGACGACAGTGTTTGAATTTCCCGCATCTAATCCACAGTGTATAGTAATTAGTTATTCACGTCACTGCCTGTCCACGCTATTGGCTACAGCGTACTATCGGCCTCATCGCCATGGGCAACTAGTAAGACGTGGTTTCGTATATTTGCGTGTGTATGCTTTCTGAAACCAACGCAGCATATCGAAAGTCGGAACGATCGCACCGGGTCTATGAATGAGGAGGTCAAAAGGAAATCTCCCATTTTCTCAGAAATTTTAAATAAAACGTATCACGGCTTCTTTGCACGTTATAATTTTGTCCTCAATGATTTTGTATGTGTTAGAATGTCCTTTGAGCGAACGAATTGTCCAGAGGTGTTCGAATGATTGACCTCTATATAGTTTATCGTTCAAAATGAGCACCACGCACTCATGAATAATACGTTTCCCCACGGGAGCGCTAAATTATTTTTCGCCTTTTTTTTCACTTACCGAACTGTTCAGGTTCTCCAGGATTTCTCCATCCTCGATGTTATTGTTCTCTATTGTATGATTTTGCCAGATAGATAAGATAATGTGTATGGTCTAGCCAATAACAATGCCCCAGCGCGTCTCTGAGGGAACCCGCCAATAGGTCTACTCTATTTATATTACATCACCAGGACATGAAAGCCGTTTCCGTTCTTGTGGAGCCCCGCGGTTTCCCAATGCGCTACCCTAACAAGTCCACTGATGCGTTTCACACAGCCGGTGGTTATTTCTGTGGTAGCCAAAATGTAACCAAACTTAGTCGTAATGACTGAATGCCGCCACTATTGTGTTGTCTGATGTACATGGGATATTTCACTAATTCCCAATCCATGCGATTTACCAGCAATCCCCACAAAGAATGTTCTGTGTTACAGAGGGCGCTCTTCCATTCCGTCGATGACAGGGACGTCACGACACTGGCGTCGAGAGCATGACACCAAATGGCATGGTGATGGAATACATTTTCATGGTACATTACCACCATGTGTTCTCGGCGCACGGACTGGATACCCGCCATTCCCAAACACGCCAATCGTTCAGTGTACTCAAATCTACTCTGCTCTCTCTCCCTCTCTCCCCATGCCACGCCTCCCGATCTTTTGCATGCACATGCGTCGTAATTTCACAATTACCAGGTGCATTAACGTGCTGCGAGCAGTAAATGTCTTTGTAGTTCCTTACCATTCCCCTCGCTTACGTTCATTACTATAGGTGGCTATCTGGGGCAGATGGGCACTTCCTTACTAGAAGCCGCTAGTGCATACCGCGCCATTAGAATATGCTGGTTCTCTGCGGGCGGCGAGTGGGTGGCAACGTGGCATCATGTTCATGTCAAGGCACAGCGAGCGCCAATCAACGAGGGGACCCTCGATGCAGCCTCAGGTATATTATATTCCTTCAAACAAAACATTACTTCAGCATATTAAGTCATTAACTGTCGTCTTCGAAAGATATGCTAGGGCAGTGTAATTTTATTCGATCACGCCTGAGGCTATAGTACGATCAACGAACGTTTATTATTTTATGCCAAGGAAAAACATATACGGTTCGCTATACCGAAACCAAATATTCCCGGATACATACACATTTAACAGCGCTCTATTTAAGGCAATGTTGTTAGCAAATGGGACTGAGACACAATCGAACATTCGCCATGATTAACATTATACATATTCGCAAGGATGCCAAGGTTTGGTGGCAATTCATGTAACTTCTGCCTGCCCTGTTGAACATTGTCATGCTCAGCATATTGTGTACCTGAGCCCAAATACAGTAACTGCTTGCTTGCCGCACACACTGAATAACAAAGACTACGAATGCAAATTGACAAGAAGATAATTAGTGACGATACAATGTGACGATGATGTAATCCATTCCCTTCATCACAAAAAGGGTGGATGGAATTTATGAGACGCACAGTTGCTTGATGTTTACTAGGGTTAGTTCTGACCACACAGAGACTGCATGTGCCGGAATCTGACAACTACTACTACTGCTTTTTCCACTAAACAGGCAAGATTATTCGCGCTCATTTTACTACGATGCTAGGTCATATTCATCACGGCAGTTCGGGGTATACATACCTAAGCAAACATTCGTCATTCCATTCCGGGTATCACATTCCAATTGTCGATCTACATTAGTGCACATAGGCATACAAGTCAAATCGTATACTACGCGGCCCGGGCAACTTCGGTTGAAACTTTTATTTTCAGCTCAATATAACGATATAACATCAGCTTCAGATCGAATCACCCTAGCAGGTCTGTAGCTTTAATTCGAAAACAAGTTGTTTATATATTTATCTATGGATAGAGGCTTTGTCGATGGTACCGTATTTGGGCAAGATCCAACATCGAACATTATGTAACGACTCATTATCATTCATGTGGTATCAATTATCTTCACAATGTAAGCTGTTGTAAATGTCCAAACATAATAATCCATTTTAGCACATAGTTTGATGTATTCTCTGTTTTAGAACGGTGCCAACCACATTTGGTTGAATCTTACTGAAATTCACCGCACGGACGACCTCAAAACTGTTAGTCGATATTAGCACCTGCTGGAGCCTAACCCCTTGCGTCCCACTGTAAGTCCATTAGGCCTATCATACGCGCGACTGTTCTGCGACTGTGCCCAAGCAATTTCCGGTTTCATTACGGAATCATGTTCTTGAACACCCCATGCAGCGCCATAGCGCGATGCGCGATATGAGTCAATTAACATAGCTGACCATCTTAGGTAGATGTCCTGTCCATCACCCTAACAGCCACTATGTGTGCATACCACGCCTATATAATCTAGCGACTGCACCGCAAGACCCAGGGTGACTGGGACAACATCATCATCTAGATGAAAATATTACTTCATCGTAAGATAGCATCACACCTTCTTACGATGCACTCTGATGATTGAATGACGTTTAACCAGGTTGAGAGCGTTGGACTAGTGTACATACAACTTGCATAAATGACAGGTTGAACCTGATTGTTCTGCGCGCGTGTTGCTCGATTTACAACATCAGTGTCTGGTTTGACAATCCCAACCGCCCATCAAAAACAATTGTAAGTATTGATGAACATGAATGAATATGAATTATGGAATGAATTGTCATAAAGGCCTTATATCGATTGTATGTGGAATAGTGAGTGTTGCTTATGGTCAATCTGGCCTAAAATCCACCTACAGACCTACGGCATGAGTTGTCCCTGGCTGAGTAGTGTCAATGTCTGGAACGAGGTGATTTGCTCAACCACTATTAAGGGAGATGTGATCGTTTCCAGTTCCCCCTAAATTTGCGTGAACACGAATACAAATTCACTGTTAATGAAGTATATTAAACTATTATACCATTTTTATTACCAAGGGTGTGGCGTCGGATGAGGTAAAGAATTCGGGATAAATGGGCTGCCTGATAAGAAAAAAAGGCAATGCAAAACACAAACTTTTGAAAACGTAACAAACCAATTAGGAATCAGAATTTGAAAAAATTGTCACAAAATATGAAATAAGGAATTCATATCTCCGTTACATATCATCTTCCTATAAACTAAATTCCACACTGCATCATTTATTGTGTATAGCTGATGGGCCTCCACATCGTTCCGCCCTTGATTACACAATGAAGGTGTTTGTCGTTAGAAGTAAATCGAATATCTCAGCAGGACAACATGCTAGATTTAGCTAGAACCTCCAAAATTTGAGTGCAGCTAGAGTCTCGAAATATCTCCCTTATTATCTGGAGGCAATCTGTTGCATGAGCCTGTACAATAATCCAGTTTTAGGAACATGAAGGATGAATAACACATTTGAACACATTTATTAGAATTACCCATTGACTAACCAAGAATAATTTCAACTAATAACTTATTGATTAGGTCCTACCTTTGTGATAAATTTCGGGGAATTCGCTCTTTTTCCACATGCCTAAGAACATCCGCTTTGACAGCTGACGCTTTGCATGTAATCACTTTCAATTCGTATGCCTCTTCAAATTGAGTTTCACAAAAATAATGGACTCTTCCCAATTCCACGAACATAACAGAGATAAGATACCTTCGAAAGTTACGTCCCAATTAGCAAAGTGTATCCCGATTTACTGCTCGTATTTTATAAATTTGTGTGGGGTAGGGATTGGCCTAAGTTATGAATTAGGATTAACGTCAGTTTGAAATACAAATACAAATAGTCCGAAAATTACACTCTGCTCATTTTATATTCTATATTTAATTCATAAATACCACGTGACCTATGTATGTAACTTTAGTGTGTGGAAGTGAATAATAACCGGTTATTATCCGGATA